>SJJU01000016.1:0-74268 GCA_012932125.1 Conopomorpha cramerella
TTAAAAAAAAAAAAAAAAAAAATGTATAGGTAATTTTCATTAAAAAACGCAAATGCGGTTTACTGGTTAGGTTAGGAGCCCAACAACGTTTCTAAGAAGACCATTGCTAGGGGTCCTTTTACACAGTACAGTAATAATATGTTTATTAGTATAAAAAAAAATTTAAAATGTGTAATATAGCATCCTTTCCCGTGCCGTAGCTACCAAACCCAGCTATGAAATGAGAGTATGGGGCCTATGTACACATGACAATATTTCGGTGAAGGAATACATTATGCAAAAGTGTATATACCAAAAGCAAAAGTGTATATCTGTATACCAACAGATGGGTGAACTCCGGATACGCCTAACTAAAGGGCAGCCGAACAAATACTTGTAACAACGTTAATTTAATATTGTGTAAGACTACACCATCTTTACCTATGAAGACTATTGTAGCAAAGAAGCTTCAATCAATGATATCTGCGGTTTCTACAATAACGCAACAAATGTAAAATTGTGGTGACTAACCATGATACTATTTTTTCCTTATTCAATTTATTTCCTCACAGAATGACAGTGCCAACCATTAGAAGCTATAGATTAACACCTTACAACTCAAAACAAAAATCACTAGACCTTCAATCCAAAACTGACGCCTAGAATAAAACGAGACAACAATATGACGAGCAAATATTTTCTGAGTAGGTAAGAGAAAATAATTATCTGTCCCTTACTGCGTACGCAGTGCGTAGCAGGGTATTTTTGGATCCAAACTGTGAAATTAGTAGTAAGTATTCAGCACATCACGGGCCCGTTGGTGTAGTGGTCAGCATGTCTGACTCTGCTCCGTAGGGTCGTGGGTTCGATTCTTACCGCTGACAGGTGCTTAGGTGATGAGCTTTTTAGTACTTGTTGGACATCTCTGGGTGTTTATTTATATAAGTATGTATTTAAATAAAAAAAAATGTATATAAGTAAATATATCTCGTTGTCTGATTTCCATAACACAAGTGCTTTAGCTACTTAACATGGGATGAAGGCAATGTGTGTGTTGTTGTAAAATATATATATATTTCCATCAGCAGGTGTAAGTATAGCACAGTTTGGACCCAAAAGTACATCAAATACCATGCACTTTGATGGGAAAGATACGTACTGAAGGTGGTGCGCGACTTGCAAGTCTAGTTGTGTTCGGTCTAAGCCCTACAGTTGAAAAAGGTGATTTTTGACGCTGAATATTCAATATGATTTCTCATCACTACTGTTTTTCTCCCTTTCTTGGTTTGATTTAGGTGCTTCCTTTATGCCTCTATTTAATAATAATAAGAACGCCCGCCCGCCCGCCCGTTTGGTCACAAACCCACAGTAGTGATAATTATTTACCTCCCTAATGGAGAGATAATGTTTATATAAAACAAACATTTTGTGGACAGTATACACTTGAGGTTATTATTAGTATTAGGTAAGGTTTTGTGAAGAAACTAATTCTCGTGTAGTGCTTGCGTAACAAGGGTGCCTGCTGCTTAGTTACAGTTAGTGTGCGTAAAGCTCATTTAAATAAAATTCGTTTCACTTAATTGCGATACTCCAAATTTCACTACCAATAAAAATCATGTTTATTCATCTTTTTAAGATTTATACATTGCTATGTTATAAATGTGCGTATGTTACATATCCACGAGTAAAAAAACCTAGATCAACGTTAGCTTAGAACTAAATATGGCCCGATTTAGAAAATAATATGTTTCGTCTAAAACAACCAAAAAAACTTAATAACTAAACTGGCTGACTACTAACTAGGATTTTTTTCAAATTTTCGATAGAGCCTAATATTCTACTTGTCAAAAATGCACATTATCCGCAACTAGCTGACACGGCAAACGTTTATTTATCAATATACATTATTTACAGTGTTTCTTTGCTATAATATGCATGTATAATACATATAAACCTTCCTCAAGAATCACTCTATCTACTAAAGAAAATCGCATTAAAATCTGTAGCGTAGTTACAAAGATATAAGCATACATATGAACAAACAGCGGGAGGCGACTTTGTTTTACAATGTATGATCAGTCATCAGTTTGAATTTAATTCAACATCTGTAATAGACAAGTCACACACATCAACCCCGATTCGAAATAATTTATTTTATGGGTAAGAAGAACCGAGAACAAACGTGCATCTTTTACAACACAATTACTTAAAGCGAATACCTACCAGCCCTCTCGGTTACGATAGAATCACTTCACGTCCCATTTAATTTTAAAATTAGAACTAGTGAAGAAACTATTAATTATGGAAGTGTACAAATAATAAGTAATACGTCACAAATAATTATTGTATTTTTTTTTATTGTGCAACTCCAGAGTACACTCTCCAAATGCAGTGGTCTAGTCCCAATAGTACAGTTATTTTGTCTCGTAGTTAATTTAAAATATACGCTATTCGGTGGTGTTAAAGTTTCAACTGAAATTGGCATGTGTCTTAATAGGTTCAAAACTAAAATCGTCCTTCTTCTGTACAAATAAAGGTTGACTTTATTTAACCACGGGACAAAATAACTGTACTACTGGGACTAGAGCAATGCAGTCCAAACCAAACTAGCAGTTTCTCAAATGCTTTCTTCTGGAAGCTTAAGCCTCAAGCTAGTATTTTGGCCATCCATGCCAAAGATGTGATAAGTAATCGGAACGATAAACATAATTTGCCCACGTAATAGTTGTTCCGAAATTAATTTAGTAAGTTATTTTTATACCGACATACATAATCTCAACCGGTTTAAACCTGTAATCGCTCCTATCAATCGTGTGGGTGTAGTGCATAATGTTAGTAGAGCATCCTCGTGTGAACAGCGCCTTACAATAAGCATTCTGTGCTATCTGTGGCATTTAGCCAATACCATTGTTATGTCATGAACTGAATTAATGCACTTTGAGTTGCAACGTTTGACAGTGCGGATTAAGTAAGGGCAAATATTGCGTTGTGGTTTTTACGTAACAAGTTAGGAAATGAAAAGGTAAGTATCAATAGACTCAGTATTATAAAGGTACCACCGTAAAGTTCAGTAGCAGTTTGATTTAAATGTTAAGATTAGGTATGATTGAACAGTATAGTTTATAACAATATTGTCTAAGCACGAGCCTTCTGCACTGTATACGCACTGTGTTCACAATAACGAACTGGGCCGCTGGGTAGCCATCAATGAGGTAGTAGTATAGTGATTGAAAAATCAATGCTGGATACGCGTTCTCTTTCTGACGCCTGCCGATAGAGTCACATAATACATAAAACTTACCTGAGTGAGTGCTTGGTTCACGTTTTCAGAACTGATTTGGTATTAAAATTCGTAGTTATGAATTACAGTACCAGGAAATACATCGAATTGAATAGGCCTATATCCAATAATGGCCGAATATAGGCTGATGATATTCATGAGAAATGGAACATGAAGGGCTACTCCAGAATCTCAATGTTTTCCAGCTGTCAAAAAGGCCACCTCTGTTTATAATATCAAGAGCTTAACCATAGTTTACACATAGTGAGAAATAGTTCTTCTCGTATAATTTTCGATTTGAAGTTTTGAAGTATGTATCTTCAAAACTTCAAATCGAAAATTATTGTAAATAAATTTCAAACACTCGCTATAAACCCAAAATCAAGAATATTTATTAAATATATTTCCGAATCCGTTACGTAATAACAATGTGCATCAATCAATAAATAATGTAACCTCATAGTCAAATTAAAAAGTACCAGAGTAATATAAAGTAGGCAAATAATATTTTAAATTAGTTCCTTGTGTGGGTATACCTACGTCACTAGCCGGTTAGAAGTCACACATCGATTTTGTAAGACAACTATACGCAAGAGGTTTCACTGTATTAACACGGCACTAGTAAGTATTCCGTACTTACCTTCCACTTTACACACACTTTATACAAATATTATGCAATAAAGACAAGCAGGCGCCACAAAGTGCAACGCACTATCCAAAACAACCTTGCAATCAAATTAATTGTTTCAATGCAAAACTTTGTGAATTCCCAATAGAGGCAATGAGCTGGTAAAACCCAACTCCAGAGATCAGGGTCCTTGAGGAGCAGGGAAGCCCGCCGCGGCGTCAGTCCAGCGGCTATCGCCCGCGAATGTAGGTCAATCGAGTTCGATGGACAGAGAATGGCGTGGAGCATTCCTCTTCTGTTATTCAAATTGAAATAATGGTTATTTATATTTTAAGCAACTGTGGTAGGGTTTGCCACTCCCCAACCGGACTGGCTACACTCGACAATACCACTTCTCTGATGCATAGATCTTTTGGCGGACTCTGTTGTCATAGTTTGTACTGAATACCATATTTCCACTTCATCACTTTCTGATGTCAAATGTTGGTGATTCATTGGCGATAAAAGGGAGTACATAATGGAAAGATAATAATGACGACCGTGATCATGAAGAAATGTGAAACGATCAGATCGAAAATTTAATATATCTTCATACATTTTTAAGAGAAATAGCACCTCTAATGAGTACTCAGATCATACATGCATATTTCTTAAACATTAGTAACCAAACGCACACTGACATTATATGGAAGATTTCAACCATTCGGACAACTAAATGTTTTAATGATCAAACAAAAAAATTCCAACTCAAAAAAACGTTTGAGAAAAAAATAAACATAACAAGAATAATATATAAATATTAAAAGCATAACAGCTACTCCACGGATATCGCTGTCCGTATTGTTTTGGTGCGTGTGACCTCGGCGCACGCGGTTCGACTCAGCTTGGAAAACCCAACGTCTAGCAAGTTGCAACACTTTAGCGTCAATTCATTCTAATAATAAACAATCGGCGGAACTTATGATGGTAGAGTAGAGAGCTATGGGAAAAAAGTTTCCGTGGTACCTTATTGTTGGTCTTTTTTTTTCTTTTTGGAAAGTTATATTGTCCAAAAAGAAACTTTTAAAATGAATATAAACACTTGACAGACATTACATAAGAGAATTTATGACATTGGCAAGGTCATAAAAGACATGCCTGTTCTATTGACGGAAGCTTTAAAAAAACAAAACTTGAGTTTTGAAAGTTCAAAAGATTTCTATGACAAAATAACACAGAAACGTAACATATCGTCCGTATACTTTATAAACGCATGGAAATCGTTGTAATAAAATTACTGTTTTTTGTTAATGATCCCACATTCAAAGCCTATACTTAGGTTTGTTTTCCATTTGGTTCCTCCTCCTACTTAAACGTACGCTAAAATACATTACGTATACCTACCTAAAAATGCTTGTCTTACTTACATAATGACCACTTAGCAAATGAAAGAAGTTTCAAAACACGTGAACAATGAACTTTGACCCCTGTAAAACTTACAAAAAAAAAATATCCAATTGTATATATTCCGTAAACGCATATCATTTTGAAACATATTTTTAATACTGGTTTGAATCTTTTCCGGTAATATAATATCGTAAGAAATCCATTCATCCATAATATAATCAGATAAACATAATACATAGTATCTCAATTCCACATTATTTTTACGTTCCTATTTATCATGGATCGAAAAATAAATTCAAATCTAAAAAGATTTTTAACAGTAAAGATTATATGCCAGCAGTGGCCAAGTATGATGGTGATGATGATGATCAAAGACTATGCCTATACACAATCGTATAGATAAAGGAATACATACCTATACGTGTTACTACCCCGCTTTGGGATTAAAAGGCGTGAAGTGTATTTTTTTTTACATGTACTAGTCAAAGTATTAACTTAAATGTACCTACTTAAATGAAGTACGAGTGTATACACATAAATAATGAACTCGTCATAGTGAAGCAGGCTTTAGGTAATCTACCGGACTACTGACCCCAAATCGATGGACGAGTTCGTGAGAGAAAAAAACCGGATAAATATGGTGGTAACAAACATAATAGGAATCGGAGTCATAAGCGTTTAGCGCCATGTCTTTCGCGCAAAAATAACATTTTTATTTCCTAGTCAAATTACTTCACCTTCGTCTTATTTTAGTTTGTCATCAAAATCGATAGATTAGATTTATAGCCTACAGCACAGTCAAGAACTTTCCTACTTTTTAAAATAGATCAAAATTCATATCAAAGTTGTAAAGTTTACTATATATTAAAAAATATATAAATACTAGCTGTCCCGGAAAACATTTGTTTTACCATAATAAGTTGCCTTTGTACCCCGTGTATTGGGAGAAATACAACTGGTAAATGCATAAAAAATAGATAGTAGCTGATTCTCAGACCTACTGAATACGCATATAATATTTGGTAAAAATCGGTAATGCCGTTTCGGAGAAGTACGGTAACTAACATTGTGACATGGAAATTTTATATATTAGATAAGATACAAAAAAAATCTGCCGTAGAAAAAAATCCATATAAGTCAAACCATAGGGTGCACACACCTTATGGTGTGCTTGTAGGTACCAGGGAGTCCTTGTTTGGATTGAAATGATCGGGGATACAATAATAATTACTATACACATAGTGTACTATTTTACATGACATGTTGCCGTGTGTTCTACATATGTCTAATAAATTAAGTTGGCTTCAGAACGAGCAATATGAGTACGGTTCGTCGAACTATTGCGCATTCGACGCTATGTGACTACTCTCGAAGCATAGGTGTTGGATTCTGAATTTGAATCAGTTTTCTTGCAAACTAATATATGGGCTGCGATCCGCGTATTTGCATGTTTATACATACAGCGTACATTGGGTTATATTGTACCAAATCTCGACTATACATAAAATCAGTATCAACTGATTACATATATAAATACAAACAAAACATGACAAACAATTACTATCCCGAGACAGCATTGTTTTATTATACTATTATTGCCTGGGGGAAGGAATCTTGCCTTCATCGCCCCGAGCAACTTACTCTAGTTGCGATAACAACCACAGCAATGTTACAACAGTGAACAAGAGTACTCGCCGGCTAGGTCCAGTTGCAGTGGGGAAGCCCTCTTGTGCAAGTGATGTGCAGCGGACCGAGCCACGACCAAGATCCTGCTCGCTAACCGATTCCATACTCTTCGGCACTTGTACAATTCAATTGAAACACACCTTTACACTGCAATCTGGTGGCCAGCGTTTTGGCAACAAAAACAAAGATCTATAAATATGATGTATATGTGTTGAAAAAAAATATTTAATTTGTTACGTAAATATCTTATTGTTTTAATTACATGTCCTGGATTTATCTTATTGTTTTAATTAAATGTAAATCTTGTTATTAATATTTTATATAGTTAGTTGCTTATGCTTCATGCATGTTATGTAACAATGTACTCACCTGTTATAGACTTACGTACCAGAATCTTATTTATGAATATAGTTTGATGTATTTATTTAGTACGTAAGTTGTTGGTGTCTTAAATAAATAAATGAAAAAATAAAATAAAAGAGATAAAAGCAAGTCGCCTTCATAAAATGGCCCGCACGTCGAGAGGCAGATACCGTAGGGCAAGCAACAATTATGACCCTAGTATACCGTGGCTTATACCTAAATGTGCACAAATAAAAATGTGTTGGCGATAGTAGTAGTAGTGTGTTGTGGTTTAACTCACAGAAAGCGCTATTGCCCGTCCTCTGGAGAGTTCCCTCGGAGTCCTTACTCCCCTTATTTTCCTCCTACGACCCCCAAGACGTGAAAAGTTGGGTGGACTGGGTTAGTGACACATGTATTCTGTTCGCCGTCACTGCGGGTCTTTTACAAAATCTAAATTTGTCGTTAAATGTATAAAACGACATGCAATATTTTAACATTTTTAATTTAAGTTATATAGTTTAGTCTGTGATCCAGTAGTTGGATACTTGACTTGACTTTCCAGAGCCTATATATGCACCGCAACGTTCGATACCGTGAGGGAAAACATCGTGATGACACCACAAGGTGTGTGAACCGGCGATGGGTTCACCTGCTGTCACGTTACAGTAGGTTTTTGCTTAGCAAGTGTCTCTGTCTACCCCGCTTTGGGATTAAAAGGTGTGAAGTGTATTAAACATTTTTTTTTTGTTTTATCATGAGAAACACTGACTTAGCACTACTCGTTTCCTAGATATTTAGCTATATCGATAAACATCCAATGTTTGCTCCAAGTATAGACAAATAAATTTAATAATAATAGCACTTAAACGAACATAGAATTCAATAAACAATATACTATTGTTTTTAAGTTCTTGCATAATTACTTTCATAATAGGTATTGACCCAAATAGAAAATACACCCGGGCGAGAAGCGCGTTCGCGCGTTGATGTCTTTTGTATCAATACTCTGTGCGCGGTGATTAAAAAGATCTTATGACGTATTTTTACAGTACATTTGTACGAAAATCATTTTTAGCACTGGTACTATCAATCTTTTTTAGCACGAAATTATGAGCCAGGCCTATAGAAATGGGGAATTTTCTCTGACGGAGAACCGTCATTACTATCAAACTTTGTTTGGAAAGTATGAACTAAGTCTACAGTTTTTGTAGAATCATCATTTCAAAAAATATCAATGCTCTTTGTTTCTAAAAAAAATCTACGTCTTCATGCAACAAGCACATTAAATAGAGGGTTCGAATGTTTTTGTTGGTTTCAACACGGACAATAAAACCTTCTGAAATGCACCCTGAAACAATCCATATAGCCTAAAAAAAATATTCCTCATCAATAGATATGCAGGATCTATGTACTCCCAAAGTGGAATCGAATCCAGAGGCTGCGATCTTAAACATTGGTACATTTCAGCGCAGTTCATCTGCAGTTTGTGTGTCGGCTTTAGCTGCATCATCAGGTTGCATCACAAGTTATTCAACCAGCGAGCTGCCGTATAGAGACTTAGTGGCCACTTTAGTATTGCGAACCATACCTTGCCGCTCCTAATAGGGTGCCCATTGTGGTGTTATGCGAGCGAGAGAATGATTTTGTTCGTGAAACGTTCGCCACCCACTATGACCTGGAAGTCTTAATCTTTTTTGGTATTCCTATCATAAAAATTATGCATTTCCTATGTTTTTAAAGAAACTGTAGAGATGCATTATCTAGGCGACAAATGTTCTCGAGATATAATTATTACTTGGTCATTTCCATACTTAAAAATGATTATATGGACAAATAATAAACATGAATAGAAAAATAGTCTTTAATTACCTACCCGTCTGAACACCAAATATAACTATCAGCACTTCAATGATTTAAATGGTATACTTATTTTCCTGGAAAAAGTTTTTTGTTGTAAATGTTTGTGTGGCCATGCATTTCTTTGTAAATATTGGATAAGAAAAGATACATTTAAACAAGATTAAAATGTCTCAGTTACAAAAAGAACTATACTGTTGGAATTATTATCTGAGTTAGAAAAAGTTGGTCCGGAACATTACCCCGAAGTCAGCTTTTATATGTAGTTCTAAGCCAGTTACATAAATATTGAAATAGCTGTATTTTTACTAAAACAAAAGTGATACTATTAATTAGCCAAACAATATCAACGAAATATAGATGATAAAATGCTAATACTACAAACAAATCATAACAGAACAAAGTTATCGAACTTATATTTGTTCTCTACTAACATCAACAAACTTTGTTCTCATGAAGCAATATCCGCCATTTTCCTCCCATTTCATATTCACCAGAGAGTAACAACCTTCCGAAATCCCCAAGATCCGCGAACCGGCCTCAATGCCGCCCTATTGCCCAAACTACTCAGAAATCATTCATAGGGTTGATCAATGACGCCATGTGCGTCATACCTCCTACCACAGTAACGTTATTTACAGTCACGTATCGCTATTTTCAAACTAATTCTGCGAGATGGCAATAGCGAAAGATCGCGTGGTACAGGGGTCTTACAAAATTCAACAGCAAGCGCCTTTGCCGCAGTAGAAGTATAAAGCTTGCGGCCGTTGATACGGCACTCATTCCACTTCGTAAGTTGAAGTGAAGTGGTAGTACACACCAAAGCAGTGCTTTATTTATTTTGTGCATACAAGGATTATTTAAACAACAAAGTAAGTTATCAGTGTTTCGTGATGTTTCGTGCAGTTCTGTGAATCAATTAAATAATTCAAGTGGCTTATCGTGTAGTAAAAAAATACATTTCGCGCATTATTTTTAAACGCAACAAATAAAAAAAATAAAATAAAAGTTTCAAAAAAGTTTATTCGGGAACGATTACTATAATATTTAATTTCCTACCATGCTTGGTAGGGCATATGCACTTAGATCACATAGTTACTGTTGAACTCAGCTAGACCACGACATCTCTCTAAGATACTTTCTCTTTCTTGAGGAAACACCTCCCGTCCCCGCCGTACAAAAGAAAACCGGCCATTTACTCAAAGAAAATTACTTAACTCAATAACGAGGCTGCAATTATGAAAACGTGACATAATCGAACCAATAACGAATATTTATTACGTACGTATTTGGGCACCATTTAAATTCTTCCGATAGTATTTTAATATCAATGCCATTGTTTTTATTTTTCCAAAACACTAACTTTTAAAACATAAGTATAATTGTTGTTACAAAAAACTTGTTTTTAACAAAATAAAACTGAAGAAAGGAAATATTTCATCTCAAAAATTTAATGTTGAAAAACGAGTTAACGAGCTTAGATTTAGAACAAGGAACTAATGAATATCTATTAGGTACTTGTTTATCCCAAAAGTAAATTCAAGTTACTTCAACAATAGATTTAGAGCATCCGCCACCGACGGCCGGCCGACACGGTGCGGTAACCCATTGCATAAAGCATAAGAGCAAACAAGCAAGATTGTTGTTGCATAACCCCCGTTCTGACATGACGCATCCAACGAGCCCGGACTGCCGATGGCTAGCTGTGCCCAATTTCGTTGGCATTGACCCCAATGCTTGGACAAACAATAACATGATGTGGCATACATAATTCAAAAGCTTCAGATATACTTTTAGTTTGTACCTTCGAATACATTTCGTGTGAATAATCGGTTTCCGTGGCGATTTCAGTCTTAACTTTAGATACATTAGGACAATTATTTTTGTAGTAAATACTTGTTTACTTGTTTGTTTTGATAATTGATCTTGGTTCTTGTTGGTGAAATGTATTATTTCTAAAGAAAACTTGTAATACAGCATAAGCGAGATGATTATTCTAAATTTAAATACAACAATAGTGAGATATTTGTATCATGAGATCTCGTATGCAAAACATCATTTCACAACCCAGTATAATGTTCCTTGCCGCCTCAGCGCTGTTACATCATCGGCGCGAAAGTAAAAGCCGCGCGGACGGGTTTCGAAACGCGATACGCTTAGTTAAAGAAGGATCAGTCGCTTTTGTTTTGGAAAATTAATTTCCCTATTTCTTGTTACAGATGCGGTGGCTCACAATATGTTTGGTGGTTACGATTTCTATATCGAGTGTCCGAGCGGATTGGGCGTGGGGAAGTGATTCAAAGACTGAAGAAACAAAAACAACAGAACTCCTTCAAGGGGAAGAGATGGCCGAAGCACCAAAAGCCGAGGAGAAATCTACTGATAGCACCGTTTTAGATGATATCGTTGATGAATTGATCAGCAGCAAACAAGGCAGAAGTCTTGGTGGATTCGACGACGTGTACAGCGATCCTTCCATTAAAGATGCTCTAGATTCTGGTGATGACACCGAAGCTAGAAACTTGATTAAGGAACGACTGTGCACGTTGGGCCTTATGCAGGTAATTTTGTAGCCTATTAATTTGCTGGTTGCCAGTTACAAGGAGTTACTGATCTTGATAGATTCACTTGCGTTCAACGCCTTCGAAAGTAATAATAAAATGCAATTATCTGCTTATAACACTTTTTATGGAATAACTCGCAATTTTAAAGACAAGAAACTTTCTTTTTAATAAATATCACTGCAGCGAATATCCTATTATTCAATCGGTTGTTACTTAAAGTGAATCTATAGATATTTTTATATTAACACGTGTCTAATTATTTCAGTGTGACGAAGAAGAAGTACAGGAGAAGCAACGCTACGTCTCCCCGGATGAACTGATCTACGCTCAACCTGTTGACATTAAGCCCGTAGGAAAGCCTATCGCCTCAATACCTATCCGTGGACCACCCAGAGCTTACGGTTCTCCCAAGCCCGTTCCCTACCCATCCAGACCACTTAAAGGACCCCCCAAGAGAGTCGGATACGGAGGACCCAGACCACAACAGTTCTCTGAAAAATATGGAGTTGCCTCCAACAATGGTAATTACCAATACGGTCAAAACGGACCCCACAACAACTACAATGAAGGCGGTAGCTATGTCACTAAGCCTCCCACTTTTGGTGGTGACAGCCCCTACGCGTATGAAAACCACAAGCCCACCTACAATAAAGTACCACCAACCCCTATAAATAATGGAAATGGAAAACCCGACGTTGTTCAGCAACACGTTCACCATCACTACGTACATTCTGATGCTGACAAAGACCCCAAAGTTATCATCAAACCTGTTGCTATTCCTGTCGGCTCAGTAGGATCTCTTCCTCCCCAAAACTTCAATGGTCTCCAACACCACGGTGATGTCATCACAGCCGGAGGAGCCGACTTCAGCGAGAGTAATGGAGGATTCAAACCCATGCCCGGTGTATATGAGAACCCAGAAACCATCTATGGAAGCCAATTCGGACATAACAATAAAGGTTCCGGTCACCTGAGTCTTCAACAATCTTTACCCGGACAGTATCCCAACAATGCCTTTGACGATAACAAGTACGGGAACTCGCTTGGATCTTATGGAAACAACTACGATTTCAACAAGAAGGAACTCCATGTCGGCGCATCGAACAGTCTTTACAACCAAGGACCAGCCACCTTCGGAAATGCCAATTCTTACCAAGAAAACTACCACGTACCCAAAGCCCAAGGTTTAGATTGCGTTTGTGTAAACTATGACCAATGTCCTAGCCAAGAGATTATTGGGCGCAGAGATGACTTGTACCTGCCTATCGACCCTCGCAACAAGGGAAGCGAAATCACGGCTTTAACTGATGACCAACTTGACAACATCACAGAAAGTGTCGCCGCTGAAAAGGCTGACGAAACTGTCACGACTAACTCTACCACCACAGAAGAGAAGAAGGTCGCTAAACGCGAAGTCAAAGAGGAACAGAAAGAGGAAGTCGAAAAAGAAGCTGAACCGGTAAGTTAATATACTTATATAATTTTTTTCTCTACTGAACTCTAACCTTTCATCCTATTAACCTTCCATTCGCCAACGAGACTGGGGTAACTGTACAAAAATTGCAAATATCATATAACTACCATAATAAGAGATTGACTAAACGTATTATTAAAAACACATTATTAAATGTGATAAAATGTTGCTTCAGCGCTTTATCGGCGCGGGCGGCTACGGCGGCAATGGCGGCAACAAGCAAGTCCAGCCAACTTTTGGTGTCTCTTTTGGGTTGCCCCAGCCCTCCCACGGCGGATATCCTATTAACCCTTTCAACGCCAATCCTATTCAGAATCCTTACGGTCCAGCTTTAAACAATGGTGGATTAAATCTTGGCCTAGTATCTGTCAATCCCCTTCTTGCCGTACAAGTCACTAAAAACGATTACGGGGACAAAATCATTAAACCATTTGTCAATCTTCATGTTACTCCAAATGAGCATGTAGTGAACAAACTTGGAAATCTATTCCATGATAAGAAACACTATCTATTGAACAAGCATGAGCATTTCCACCACTATCCACATCACAAACCTATTTATCACCATAACCAACTTCAATACAGTCCTTTTGTGCCGCGGCCTCCACACTATGGGCCAAATCACTATGGAGCTCCTGGTCACATAATTCCTACAGGTCCTTATCGACCACCTGTTTACGCGCACAACAATCTTAATTACAAACCACACTATCCTCAACACTACAAAGTTCACGAGAATAACGATGATGATTATTATGATGATGATTCAGGGAATGATCACCACGATGATATATTACACTACAATGGTTTTGGATTCGATAACTTCGGCCGTAATGCCAACAATACGAATGACAACTATGCAAATAGGTACTCTTATTCCCGTTCCCTTACCCTTCCTAACCAAGGGGCGAGCAATGGAGCCCAAAACGTTCGTTTCCCTTCGAGTAGAAAGAAGAGAGACACTGATTCTGTGGAAAGTAAATCCGATTCCATTCAAGAGGTAAAACACTGAACACGTTTTTCATCATAAAAACTTAGTGATGTTTTCTTAGAAAGTACTTAAATATTTTATTTCTCTTTTAACAGCGCCAAGGATACTTCGGTCGTCCAGTTAGTCAGCAACAATGCAGACCCAATCAGGTGTGTTGTCGCCGACCCCTGAAACCTCAAGCTGCAAATAAGGGTCAATGTGGCATCAGACACTCTCAAGGAATCAATGGAAGAATTAAGACTCCAGCATACGTTGATGGAGACAGTGAATTCGGAGAATATCCGTGGCAAGCAGCCATCCTGAAGAAGGATCCCAAGGAATCTGTATACGTGTGCGGTGGTACCCTGATCGACTCTCTGCACATCATGACCGCTGCTCATTGCGTTAAATCGTAAGTATCGATAACTCTTAAAATTATAACTTGCCATCAAATGTTATACCTACTCGATCTTAGACACTCTTTCATTTCGTTTTCAAATACATACTAACGATTTTTTTTTGTACTTGTAGGTACGGAGGATTCGACTTACGTGTCCGTCTTGGCGAATGGGACGTGAACCACGACGTGGAGTTCTTCCCCTACATCGAGCGCGACGTGATCTCTGTTCACGTACATCCTCAGTACTACGCCGGTACCTTGGACAACGACCTGGCTATCCTCAAGCTGGACCATCCTGTCGAATGGACCAAGTACCCGCACATCAGCCCTGCCTGCTTGCCAGACAAGTACACAGAATACGCTGGACAACGTTGCTGGACCACCGGTTGGGGTAAGGATGCCTTCGGCGACTACGGAAAATACCAGAACATTCTCAAAGAGGTCGACGTACCAGTATTAGGACATGGACAGTGCCAACAGCAATTGAGACAAACTAGACTGGGATACAATTATGAACTGAACCCTGGTTTCGTTTGTGCTGGAGGCGAGGAAGGCAAAGATGCTTGCAAGGGTGACGGAGGTGGCCCGCTGGTATGCGAGCGTGGTGGAACCTGGCAGCTGGTCGGTGTCGTCTCATGGGGTATTGGGTGTGGACAACCAGGTGTACCTGGCGTCTACGTTAAGGTGGCTCACTACTTAGACTGGATCTCGCAAATTACTGGCAAATTTTCCAACTATTAAGAATATGTCATAACAAGCCAATGTTTTGTAATTAGTTTTGACATAAGTATGATGTGTCTCAAATGTATAAGGTAATTTATGATCGTGATAAGACGTACTTACCATAAGAAAGGGTTATTTAATTATTTAAGTTATTATTGTAATTTATTATTAAGCTTTGGATAGTCAATCCAGAGATGATGAGTAAATGCGTTTAGCAGATTTAGTGTAACGAGATTATTATATTTTATAATAAAATGTACACAACTTCACTTTTACTTAAAATTGTTTTATTATTCTCCTCAATATTAACAATAGAGTTATATTCCTATTGATATTCATTGGTGACTTGAATGACTTAATAGGCCCTGATTATGATTACAGGCATCAGATTAAGCAAATGATTAGACACAGACAGGCACTTCCAAATATTATGTACCACCGCACTACCAGCCCTCAGCATCTCCAACGAAATCCTATTATACCCAGCCGGTTTTCCATTTCTCATTCCTTTCATAGCCTTGAAAATTTTATTCATATGTATCTTACTTTTATTATCTTCGCCATCCATATTAACCGCATTAACCAAAGTCGACGCGATGTTACATTCAAACAAATTTTCAAAGTATTCCTTCAATCTTCTTACAACCATACTTTCTTCATTCAAAATGTTTCCATCCTTATCTCTAATTGCTTTCATGCTATGATTCTCTGACTTACTTCCGGCTGACCGGACTAGTTTCCAAAATAGCCGAATATTATTTTAGTCATCTTTTCATTCCGTTTTTTAACTCAATCTTCTTACGTACTATCAGTTCTTTCAGCACTTATACTGAGACATTTTCCTTTCACTTTCATCCACATTAGTTGCTTGGATGTTGGCTCTCATGGCCAACACGTCCATCCATGCCTTTTTCTTTTCATTCACACCCTTGCTTACTTCCTCATCCCACCAGAGCTCACGGTCTCTGGAGACATTCTTCCTCTTCCGCACCCCGCATACCTCAGTAGTGTGTAATCTCAACTATACCATTTTTAAAAACATTCCATACATTATCGATCTCATCTTCTCTTATTTCTTCATTCACTATACTGAGTTTTTCTTTCAGCGTTGATTCATACTCTCTCGTCATACTTCTGGAGTTGATCAACTTTTATTAATTGCAACCTTGTGATGACAACAGGAGCCCGATGACGCCAACCCCGGAACAAACCACTAATTCGGCTGACAACCAAATAATGATCGGTCCCAACATTAGCACTGCGATAAACCCTAGTGACAAGCACATGCTGCCTCAGTCGTCCATCCACAATCACAAAGTCAATCATACTTCTATCTACACCCCGCTGCCAAGTATACGTGTGGATCTTCCTGTGATCAAACATGGTGTTTTGTAACAGCAAGGTCCCACTCCATACATATTTCGAGAAGGCTCTCACCGTTCTCGTTGATGAAAGAGTTTCATCACCAAACAAGCCCAGAACACTTTCATACAAATCACGCTGTATACCCACTTTTCCATTAAAATCCCCTAGCACTCATTTCTCTTACATTCTGACAGCCCACAGTATACAGTTATACGCCCAACACGAACAAGTGCTTTATGCCAACTTTCGAGTCTCGCCCATATGAGTCTGGGGTTCACGCATTCGTAGCTCTTCAAACAACCAGCCATTCGCTCTGAGAAGACAAGACCAACGCCTTGACATGCACGCTGGCAATGCGGCACTCCCGGCCAATACGCAGAGTATGTGCCATGCGTGGTACTGTGTACCCTTTCGCTTCGTCTCATTCACACACATTAAATCAATATTCTTATCATTCATCACCTTACAAACTTCATCAATCTTACTGTCCAATCTTCCACAAACATTCAGCGTGGCAAATCGAGCCTCCGCAGTCCACTTTTCGCCTCTCCGAGAGACCTGACGTGACGGGTGGCGAGCCTCGTCGCCGCTACAAATGAATTGGGCTGGTGGTGAATTCAATTTGGTCCCACGAAACGCTAGGGATAGAAAAGGTCCACCACATCAGAGACCCGCGTGAATGTGAAACTCAAAAGCCTTCCCGTAGTCGTGGGGTAAAAAAAACTTTCCGACTAGAAAACTCTAGAACCTCGTATAGGTGATAGATCCACAGAACACTTAACACTCTGGGTAGATCGCCTTTCTATTCCGAGGTGGTATCGCGTAGATTTCTTTATCATTTCAGTTCAGTTTATACTTTAGAAAACAAGTTTTATTCATTTTAGAACGCTTCCGCACAATAATGATGACGAAATGACAATGTCATTTTGAGTTTTGTTTATAAATAGTTGTATGTTATTCGTAATCAATTTGCTATTCATATCGTCAATATAACAAAATATAGGATTTCATAAATAGGCAATGGCAGGCAAGACAACAGACCGAAAGTCCAAATCCAAAACCAATCCTGATCAGGACTTCATTGATTCTTTCACACTTCCGGACAGTCTGAGCTGTTCCGAAATAGATTTCCCGATCCTCGTAAAGAAACGAAAGAAAGTAAAGTGGCACACAATTGTGAAAGAGCATGAAGAGTGGATGAGGAAGATCCAAGACTATGAGGACAGCAAGAAGGAGCCAATGTGGCAATCGCCGTTTAAAAGTAAAGCCAGACCTTTTATTTTCAGGGTTAAATTTAAACGGATGAATGTATCCCCCTTGTGAATTGTTTTGAGAGTAACTTGCATAATTTTGAGTCGATGTTTATCCGCGAAATGATGTCTTAAATAAACGAGTTACGATTGCGAGGTAAAAAATACTAGCTACCAACTTAACTGAGACTGTTGTTGGTACATCTTAAAACTCTCACAATGTGCGTAAGTAGTTTACGTGTGTACAGCAGATGTAGGCTGGCATATATTTTCAGATACAGAGTGTGACTATCTGAAAAATGAAGTGTTTCCATATCTCATGCCTGCGCTGGAGGAGACCCTCCGCAAAGCCAAGATCTGGGAGGCACTGTATCGTCAGAAATGTTTCTTCAATGGTATCGATCATATTGTGCAGGTAATTGGTAAATCAGTCTGTATTTAAAATTTTGAGTTTTTGTAAATGTCCACTGAACCACACAACCAAACATATAGATCAACTGTAGTATTTTTTAAGTAATATACCGCTGCTTACTTTACGGGCATCAATACAAGAGCCAAAGAGGTGCTTACCTGTGAACTATAGTCCTACGTGTCCCCAGGAGCTGTGGAACAACAACCCGCGCCACACCGACCGCAAAGTCCGCAACGATCATCTCTTCAACATGCACTGGGTGCGAGAAGAATTAAAGGAACAGTTCGTATCTGTAATGTTCTTAGTATCACCCTTGATTGATCCTAAAGCTTTAAATAGACTATTTTAATAATGCAAAAATAACACAGGTTCTATCATGGCTTTCCCGAGATATGAGCATTATAGCTGGAACCCCAAGCTAATCTTCGTTATTTACACTTCGATGGTCCCTATTAAGAATGTCGGATCTACAAAACAGAACATGTTCAGGAGAGAAGATAGTTTTGGATATTAAAACTAAACTACTTGTGGTACATACTTCAAATTTACAACAGCTTATAATCTTTGGTACCTTTACGTGGTGTAATAGGTATACGTATAAGTTTATAGGTCTTAATATCACCAATCTAACGGTGTAGAAAACTACACTATTACATATTCCTATGATTGCACTGCACTACCGACATTTTTAATTGGGACCATCGACTTATTTATCTCATACTGAAAGCCTTCCAGGGCTTGACTACCACTTCCCAAAATAATAACTTTTCAAATCACCTTTGCAGGTATCGAAAAATAGGGCTATTAGAATGCTTTTAAAAAACATTTTAATTCAATAAAAGGTCATGTGGCAAGGTTTAACTCAAACATCAGTTCAGATATCCGATTGAACTCACGTGTCTAAATACGAAAAACCCAAATGAGCCTTGTTTTTTTTTCAAAAATATCCCCATGTTACCGCACTGAATCTTAGGAAGATCAATGACACAGTTAATTTAATTCGGTTAAGTAATGAACCTTTAATTTAGACAAAGCAACAGTGGCTGTTAATGACACCTTTTTGAGTTCTCATTCGGGAATTGGCTGGAATAGGCATCAGTCCTCTACGCGAAATTGAGAGATTCGAGACAGAGTTCACATTTTGGGAAATCGTAGGTACTAGCAGAAAATGGCTATTATCTCGTAGACGGCAAACTGCGAAAGGACTGAAAGTATGATGATCGAATTTGTTATAAATAGCGATTGTTTAGGAAATATGTATAAAATACATAGTTCCTTACAGTACCCAAAGAATGCAAACAACAGCTTAACTAACTAAAAAACTTTTTGAAGTGGGTGAAAAAATAAAACACACTTTCACAGTCCCCGGCCATATTACCCCAAGTCGTGGCTGTGGCCGGAGCAGTACGCCGCCACCGTCATACAGAAGACCGTGCGACAGTACTTCGTGCAGAGGGACGATGAAGTGCAGGAGATGAGAGACTTCTGGAGGGTAAGGACAAAAGTCTAGCGTCGGTAAACAACAGTCAACCTTTGTACAGAATATGGGTAATTTTAATTTTGAACATATAATGATAGATCTCAGAGATCCTTTGTGACCTTACCACCACCAAAACAGTTTAAGTTTATTTTAAACAAACTCTGACTCGACCAGTGATTTGGAATTAGGTAAATGGTATTGGTTTAGTATTCAATGGTAAGAACGAAATTCAAAATCATGAAAATGTAGGCAGTATCTGGCGGTCAAACAGCTAATTCCCAAATAGCTTCTTACCTATGTAAAACTAGGTAGAAAACTCAATGACTAAGACATTAGTATTGATTTTCAAAATTCAAAGGCAAGTTTGCTTAATGTAGTACCTACCTACTTACTTTACTATAGTAAGCTGCAATAGAAAAACAGGTACCAATTATGCATCATGTTGGACTCATGAAATGTATCTTAGTAGTCACTAAGATAACCGAATGTGTTAGTCAACACATTCGGTTATTCCTATCTGCTAATTTGGGGTGATTTTTTTCGGTAACGAATCGTCTAATTCTCGACGAAGTTTATCAATCTTGCACCTTGTTATGTATGTGGTACTCTCGATACTAGCGCCATTACTTCTTCCTTTTCCTACACAATTTTGTGAATAGATAATTGGGTTCAGCTATTATTTGGGTTGGGTTAAATACACTTGGTGAACAGTGCGCATTTGCTTAGCAAGTGCCTCTGCCTACCCCGCTTCGGCTTAAAAGACGTGAGTGTATTTATTCAGCTATTATTTTTACAAAAGAATGGTAGTTTTTATTCTGTAGGTATGAGATGCCAAGTTGAGTTGCGACTAACACCAACAAATAGGATTTATTTTTAATTTAGCACCTGACAAATAACTATGTAACTACTGAGTCTAGACCGATAATTGTGATTCTAAGTCATCGGTATTCGGTGACACCTGCAGTAGGTAGCTACCATGGCAGTTGCCATCACAATTAGTACGTAATTGCTATTAACCCTTTCGCGGACATTGAACGGTTACATACCTAATTGGTTATTATTTGTGTCAGGTTCACTGTCCCAGAAAGTGATAATTTGGACCAAACCAATTGCACACCGCGTAATTGCATAACATGTAATAACATAACATTATGTGTCATAATTGCAGAAACTGAAAGTTGAAAAAACGAACCCGCACATCGAAGCGAATCCGCTCCTGGCGAAGAGATTTGCTTCTTTCAGACAATAAACATATTTTATCATGACATATTGCTGTGTAGTCATTACAGCTCGCAGCTTAACCGGGTCATCCACCCAAAGAACCCACCCCAGGCTGGATGGACGGACTAAGCGCCCTGCCATACAACGTTCTTGCGCGCTTGTGCCTCCCTTGGGTGTGTTTTCAAGGGTGGATGAGCAGAGTAAGGCGAAGGTTTACGCCAGACGTTTATTTTACACCGCGCGAAGATTTCGCGGGTGATTGCATGTCTGAAGGTATGTAACATAAGTACATGTATTACCCCAGATTAGAGAATTAGCATAAGGACACCCATGTCATGTAACATGTAACTTAACTGGGGATTCTAAAGACTTTGGAAAAACACTATGACAAATAATGATATTTTGTATTTGTATTTTGTATGTCAGGCACAAATACTTCACATTAGTATTTCACTAATACAACAAATTAATTTGACTAATTCAGCATGTTTTTTATGCATGTCACTACGCCATAAGGTTTACGTGGCTGACTGTATGTGTATTCAGTGATAAGTCACACCACTCCTTTATTCACATACACTACACAAGCGTGCTAAGATGCCAGCTCTTAACCCTTAATTGCATGATTTTTCTTTGTCTGAATAAAAACCTATCCTTCTTAAATTATGTGGCCTGCATCATGGGAAAAAAAGAAAAGTAATCTAAAGTCAAAACTGCGTTCATACATATTAGTGAAATACAATATACCTTTGACAATAGTTTAGAAAAAAAATTTGACTAAAATTATACTGATGTACTATTACATCACTATGCAGCTAAGGTTTAATAATCGATCGGCACCTATAGTTAAACTCTATTCTCTATTGCTTGTATGTGTTCTCGGAATGATCAGTTCTTTTTTTATCACTATGAACAACCGTTTTACCACCATCCCCATGCCACGTTCTTTGCTACTCATCTGGGCGATAAAATGGGACCACAAATGGGTGCCCGTGCCCGAACAACTCACCCTAGACTATACCTAGGTTTGAAAGACGGACTCTGCAGTTTTATAGTATTACTTAGTATATTTGATGTACCCCCGCGGCTATGAGCCAGTTTGTTGTTAGCAGCCAGTGGTCTGCCTCCAGTTGAGCACTACAATAAACAAATGTTAACAAAAAACAGTCATTAATGTTATAAAGGTAACATTTTAATACTACATAATATTATCTAACACTAGTATTTAACATAAAATCACTTTAATGGTATTCCTTCGTAGAGCGAGGGGCTGGCAGGTTTACCGAGACCCATAGTGATGTTGACAGTGGGGATCTCACCGGGCGCTGCAATGCGTTTTACTCTGTTGGGGCTGTGATTGTATGAGAGTGGCATTCTGTACTCCTGAAGTCTCTGAAATGTGGAAATAACATTTATTATATAGTAGAATCTTATGGAAGGTACTTAGGTACACAAAATTGAGTATTGAAAATACAATACATGTAAACACAATGCTGCACCAGATTCAGAAACAACAATGGTTTTTTTAAATATTGTAACAATCTTTGTAATCCAACTTGGGTACACCCCACGACGTCATTCATGTTGTATCCTGATTTTCATATACATTTACAATGATTCAGATTAGTTCGACCAATTGAACTTATTGGATTTTTTTTCCAATTATTAGTTATAATAAAAAGTTCACGAAAGTTGAAATAAACGGTTTTTTTTCACTAAGTTTTAAGTAAGTTCTAATACCTTGTAGAAATTAATCCGTTTGCAAACTTTTCATAAAGCTAAGTCATATTTATGTGTAGTACTTAGATGTAAGCCCTGACAATTTGAAAATATGCCAATTTCTT
Organism: Conopomorpha cramerella; assembly: GCA_012932125.1. Lineage (NCBI taxonomy): Eukaryota > Metazoa > Arthropoda > Insecta > Lepidoptera > Gracillariidae > Conopomorpha > Conopomorpha cramerella. The sequence goes on from SJJU01000016.1 coordinate 22,865, forward strand.
CCTGGTTCTTCTGGCCAGTAAAACAAATTAATGAGGCGAAATTTGTGTCTAAATGTATCGATGGAACGATGAGGCAACATTGCACAAATTTGTTTTCATTGAAGCACAGTAGAATGGATTAATAAGAGATTAGTGTTTTGATTGGTTGATTTTTATACATTTCGAGCTGAAAGTCTAGTACTAATAACTTGGCTAATTTATAGTACCTATGTGTGGTCTAAATATATTATCGTTAGGTATCTATACCTAACTAATTACCTAACCTAACTACTTACCTAACCTTAACTATACATAACTAATTGTTTTAGTCAATTTGCCAGGGTAAGCAGAACTTATTTGTTTCTATTGCGTGAGACATGGAGAGTGACAAAGGGTCTCACAAACCAATTACGAGTGTTAATGAATAAATCCCTGAAGTCGATCCTCCGCCTCCGTATTCTGGCCAAACATGATACGGAATGAGGACCTATGGGCACAGTCAAATCTCTATTGGGGAGGAGATTGCACAATGCAAATGGTGGTGGATTGGTCACACAATCTGAAGAGGGGAATCCAACAAGGCGAGCAGTGCATTTGATTGGCAGCCTGTGGCAGGTCGACGCAGGCCTGGATGCCCCGAGCACTGTGACCGTTGAGTGCGATGCTTTAGCAGTCCCAGAGAACAAGATGGTGTGGCACCATCTTTTAAAAGTCCCCCCTTTTAAAGGTACCCCCAATCAATGGTACAAAGTGACAATAGAAAGTGAAATAGGACTTAAGTATTTGCTTCTATGGATGTACCCCTGACTCTGGACCCTTATGGATTATTAATTTCCACACAAACACCTAAGACACACAAATTGTACTTTTACTGCAACATGGACTTACCTCTAAACCCTTCTTTTCACGGTCAGCTGCTACAAATTTCTGCATCAATGGAGGCATCTCAATATCCCTGGGAAGTATCACTTCAGGAAAGTCATGTTTCTTAGTTATCTCCATTAGTTTATATTCCTCATTCCTTGGCACCAGTACATAATCAGTCTTGTATGATGTGCTATAAATTTCCGTCAATTTTGGCAGTGTCTTTCCGCGGAATGTTTTTTCAACCCAAACACGAACTTTTCGACCATTCTGTAAATTGTATAGAAGAAAACTGTTTATTTTTTACACAATGAACAAGCATTTGACAACCAAATTCTCATAATGTTCAGTATTTCTCACGATCTTAAAACAAACCAATTCATAACATTAATATTATTACGATACATAGGTAGGTAAAATAATTTAGTAGCCTATTTACTTAAACTAGACAAACCTCAACATCTTCTGGACATGTCTCGACTTTCACGATTTTCATATAACTAGGTTCAGGGTAACGTTCGAACATGGAACGCTTCACATATCGTCCAACGCCAAAATTCCTTAGATTGCCAACAATCTCCCACAACGATTTTCCTTTGAAATCTGTAGTTCTTCCAACATATTTGATGACTTTTTGTGTCGCCATAATTTGAGGTTATAATGAAATCGGAACCCTGGAAATTAATATTAATTGTACATTGTACTATCACATGTATCGTTTTAAGTTAACATAATCTCAAGAAGTGCCTTCATTTTCACCTAAAATATGTTTCTTTTAAAACACAAAAACTAAAAACAAACCTCAGGGCCTCAGACCAGTGGACGTCAGTTTTAAACTATGCTAATGTCAATATTTCTATCGATCCTGCGCCTGTATTTTGTTTGCAAACATTGATGAGTTTTGAATAATTGGAGACTTTTTGTTTTTTGCTTTTGTGCTACTAAACACAGTCTGAGCCTGATTTAAAGCTAATCTTTTCAGGCGCAATCTAGTAAGTCTGTAAAAATCAGCGTAAACCGTGTACATAAAAAAAAAATAACTTATGAATGGTCAAGCCATCATGAGCAATTTGTTTCGGGAAACAAAGCGCCATCTAATAGGTTAAATTTACAATGAATTGTCGTTTACAATCATAGATGTCGCTACTGTATACAAAAATAATATAACTAACATTTTGAACCTGGAACGGACAGCCAGACTTATTTATATTTATAAATACCCGCCACTAAATTGATGGTAAGTACTTTAATTAATTACGTATAAAACTTTCAACCTACAAATCTCCCGCCTGTGTCAGAGAAAAGTAGGTAGGGATAATACGAGACTATCTATTAATTCTTTAAAGATTTTGTAAAATGCCTGCAGATTTTCAATGTAAAAGCATCACATCAGATATACTTATGGTCGTACTGTACTACTAATGGCGGAATTGCTATTTGCAAGATATACAAAGCTCAACTTAACTTGTCAGTTGTATGTCAAATACGGAATAACCAGTTCAAGTAGACCTGTAATAACCGTTGTATAAAAGACAACGCGTTTATTGGTAAGGGGGTTACAGTCCAATGGTTTCGCAGTTATTCCCACCCACAGCTAATGTACTGTCACTACACAAAATAGGTATACCACGGTAGGGAATGGGTAATGATAACTTTTATTGCCCTGGCAAATTATTATGAAACAAGTCAATAGTAAACCTCAATAAAAATATCTACTAATTTGGAAGAACTAAGTAAAACTACGGGAAGGCCCAAATGATTAAAAAAATGCGCATAGCAGGCAGAGGCACTTGCTAAAGCAAATATGCCCACGGTTCACCAAGCGTATTTAAACCAACGTGACAGGGGCTGAGCCCATCGTCCTTATAGGGTTCACACACCTTGTGGTGTGCGGGTTTCATCACGATGTTGTCCTTCACCGTACGAGCGTGTGAACAGTAGCCAGACTCGAACCCGACCAAGTGGACCACAGACTTTCTTGATTATTCTCATAAACCCCCCTATAAAGTACTGTATTATCAGTAGGCATTCTAATTATAATAAAAAAGACAGAAGGAAAGGCAAACTCGATAATGAAAAACATTTTTGGAAAAATCAACTTCGTTTATTCAATTCTCAAGATCTTATTTATGGAATTATGCAATACAAATGTGTTGTAAGATATAATTACAATAGATAACAGTTATTAAATTTCAAATGCAGGTTTTAACAATGTCATGGTGTGCCTACCAAGGGGAAGGTAGGCCTTTTTTCTTTATAAAAAAAGAACAATTTTACAGTGGTAGGTAGGTATAAGTATTCTATGGGGTTACATAATTTCAATAAATTTTCTAGTGTATTTTATTTCAACCGAACAGGATGAATATAAAATCAAAATGTCCTAAACTTACAGTAGTAATCTAGGCAAGTTACTGGGCGTTGAATAAAACTATCCAGCAGAACATCTGCTAATGGCTAAACAATCGCGCCATGACAATGCGTTTGATAACGATACCTATACAATTTCCATAATTACAGTAGGTGAAAAACAATTTTCAATAGTAATTTAAAAACCAAACGAAACGCACAATTCAATACTACAAAGGAAACAAATTGATAATAATCAAGCGATCACCTTTGGTGCCATTTCCGTATACATTTTGCTAGTAATGTTTACAGTGCGCGAGCGCACGAATTCGTACCTAGATCTCGTCCAACATTTTGGCACTACGCTGCCAATTCTCTCGTAGCCGAACACCTTTCAGTTCTCAATAATATCCCTATAATGTCAACCTGTATCAATTTATTTCCACACCTAGTTCCCAACAACGAGGAAATGCCTTACTACCTATGCGTAACTGTACATAGTCACATTCCGTTGGCAAATTAAGTTATATAAATTAATTAAATTAAGTAATAATGTATAATTGTCTAGTTACCAACTGGAATGGGTGTCGTGAACACACGTGGGTGGCGTATAAAGTCCGTTCGTACTAAGGCTATCTATACCTTACCGCTTACAATTAGCCGAATCGGTAACAATTTTGTAATATTTACACCTTACGCGAAATAAATTAGGGGAAGGGGAGGGTACAATAATTTATAGGAGATACTAATAGGAATCAGTCATTGTTCTATCCTATGTCTGTACATGCGTCGTCTGCAGCGAGCGCGACCTCTGGCGTTACTGTGCGGAGCGAGGCGAGGCGAGGCGAGGCGAGGCGGGGCCCCGCGGGGGTAGCAACTCTGGGGCGTGCTGCGGCCGCGCCCTAAGTCGTGTCTCGTCCATACGTCCCGATGCGCACCTCGTCAATCACTTTAGACCACACTAGTGCGTATGAGTCTGGGTCCTCGAGGTAATACGTGCGATTCGGCTGCAACAATACGAGATGACTTTAAGTACAACAAAACATCAAATAGTTAAAGTATATTAGGATGGGTCATTGTGATTGGTTGTAAATAGAAAATAACCAAAACCAAAAGGGATAGCAACGAAACAAGCATCCAACGACTTTCCAACTACACCGCACGTTTAATTATGCATTATATACAAGCCAGCCTTTGATATCAAATGTAAGCAATTTATTGGTCCTTAGACGAAAATACTTGGTCAGAATATAATTATTCAATCTAATGAAATACCTATTTAAATAACCTAAATGTATAAAATATTATACAACTTACCGTATGTACGAGGAATATTCTGAAGTTCTTGGCCTCAACTCTGAGATCACTGGACCATGGGATTTCCCCTTTCAGAACCATATTGACTGGGTCAACGTAGAACAGCCTGGGCCCTGTAGTCAGAAGCAACATCCGCCTTCGGGCAAACAGGCCCTTCCTTTTGTCAACTAATCCTTGCTTGAGAATCAATTCCCCATCAACAAATTGGTGGTACTTATTTTCGCGTGCTTGAACTTCTAACCGCTGACGTTTCTCTTCAGGAGTTATACTCAGTATTCCTGTTGAAGAAGGAGAAATATTGAGTTAGTTACTTGTTAAGGAGTTTTAAATTTTAGGACATCAACAGTTCTTAATTCCAATTACAGTGACAGTGACCGCCGCCTAATTACTTAAAAAACAAATTTCAAACGAGATAAAAATTACACATCCGTCTTAGATCCTTGGGAACAATGCGGCATGTAAATCAAAACTTCCATTCATTTGGCTCGCACAAAGGCGCGCGCGCAACCAGCTGATCACTATTGTGCATCGCTATCGCGCCATTCACGAACAGGAGATGACGTCATGCGGACAAACGGACCAACTGGGAACGTCCGCTCTACACTACGTACATTGAAATGAGAATAAGATTTCCTTCTCAGTCAATTCTGTTAGATAGTTAATGAACATGTCGCGGTGGTGAAAAGAACTGAGTTTTTAAGATATTATTTTGGAATACAATAATACCTATTTACGGCGACTAGGTTCAGTTAAGAATTATATGAAGAATGGGATGTAATTAAGTAAAATATAATAACAAAAACTCACCTTTGGACGTTGATAGGTCGAACTCCCACAAGCGCACCAGCTGGTTGTTTCCCAAACCAGGCTCTAGGTGATCAGGACTGTGTATTCCTTCTTCTGTTGCTCTTGCTCGAATGACCCTCCAGGAAGGTATGGAAGTATTTTAGGTGGTGTTTGAGACCACAAGGTATCCCACTTAATTCCCTTGAAGAATGGATGATTCCGTATGCTCTCATAGGTTTCGCCTTTGTCTTCAACTCCGATCCGTTTGTTGTGATCCAAAATTAACAACTTCTGGACAAGATCCTTGGCATCAGCGGGGAAGTGGTCAGGGAAATCATACTCCAGTTTAAGAATCTTCTGGAAAGTGAGATATTCATTCGGTGCTCTGAATGGCGGCAATCCGGATATGATTTGGTAGATAATGCAGCCGAGTGCCCAAAGATCGGATGCGCGCGTATCTTCTCTGTGACGGAGGATTTCGGGACTAACGTACTGTGGTGTACCGACAAAACTCATCTTTCTGGTGCGCTCCCTTTCTGTTGAAGGTGAATCGTCGTCCATGTTGTTGACAGGGATTGTCCTGATCTCTTTCGGGTCCAATATCTTTACGGTGCCAAAATCGGCAATCTGTAAATGCATGTTTTCATCGAGGAGAATGTTCTCGGGTTTGAGATCTCTGTGGATGACTCCCTTGGAGTGCATCTGTTCTAACGCCAGGACCAATTCGGCGGCGTAGAATCTGGCAGTGTCTAATTCGAAGGAACCACATTTGTTGATGTAGGGTAGTAGTTCACCATTCTTGGCATACGAGAGCACGAAGTAAAGCCTGTCAGCGTCTTGGAACGTACAGAAAAGCTTTACAAATCCGTTAGATGCGGATGATAGCAAGTTAAGCGCGTCCTTTTCACGCTTAATATATTGTCCTTTCTTTTCTTTGATGATATGCCTCTTCTCGCAAACTTTGACTGCAATAATAAAAATTGGTTAGTCAACAGTTTATATTAGTGAGTATATTATAGGTAATTGTTTCAGTAAAATTTTCAGATAACTTACTCGCATATTCCTTTCCGGTATGTATATCTTTAGCTAGATATACGGTACTGTAACAACCGTCGCCAATAACTTTTCCGAAGATGTAGTCTTCGGCGGTACGTTTTGCCGGTTTCGTAGGTTGGGCGCTCGGCGTCTTCAACATAGGCGTGGGTACAGCTACTGGCGGTACCTGAGACGCCTGCATTTTGATAGGCGACTCGATCGGTGTTCGAATATCACTCGCCACTTTCGCGATCTGTAACAAGAGAAACCAAAATTGTAGCAGCGGAAATTGTGGTACACATGACGAGGCGCGTCAGTGAATGAAGCATGCCCAGGTCGAGGGTCCGTAGCAGAAGTGGGGGCACGCTGACGTACGTACGGCAAATTCTTTCCCACACGTCACCGTAAAGGTGTGCTCGCGGTCTCGACGCCCTTGTTGCAATCGTGGGAGTGAAAAATTGTTATGGTGAATTGAGTTGTTCGTCTGGGCCATGAATGCGGTTGCGTGGCCCGCGCGGCAACTTTCACGAGGTCGACTCTCACAGACGCGGCGGCACCGCCAATGCTTATTGTGTCAGCAATTGCGTAACGCTCCACTATGGACATTAGTTTAGCATGTACCACGTCCTGAATGTAGCATCCAACTCAATGGCGGGCTTGCGCGACTTAGTCGAACGGAGTTCGATGATCTAATTCTCAAGTTTTTCAGTTTTTGTTCGATCGCAAAAAATAATGGTTACACGGAGCGAGCACCCATTGAAAAAAAAACTTTCGAACAAATTTTCCGTCTCTTTCTTTCTTACAGCACAGAGTAGCACTCAAAACTAACGGTACATTTAAGGAAAAATTGCTTATAAAGGTATAATGTATAACTGCTTTCGAGCACGTTCACTTGGCTGTACGTACCACCTAGGACGTAAGAATCAGGAATTTAAGGATAAATATTAAATTTGAATCAATTATAGTTAGTTTGATGCCGCGAATATTGTAGATTTAAATAAGTAGGTACAGTACTTTTTCTTACAAGCATATTTTTATATCTTCAAATCCTGCCCCGTATCTACATTTGTAAATGTTGTTTACCAATTTGTATTCCGAGATAAGACAAATTGTTTCGTGTATAATTTTATTTTCGTGCACTTTATCAACTCATTTGCAAGTGATTGCGTTACTTTATTGCTATTTGGTTTCTGTGTGGCAAAGGGGCGAACGCAACACTAACGAGCTGAAAAATTCTGGAATGCAAAGTGGCAATGATTGGGCGCGCGTGAGTCAGTGAACAAATGAGTGACCCACTCTGGCAAGTGAGTACAGAGTGGTTGGCATTCGAGGCAACAACGGTACCTCGGCATTCCCACGCCCGCCGCCGCCGCCGCCGCGGCCGCCCGGCGCATTCCACGCCCCACCACTGCTAGTCTGCAGCCACCTTCGCTACACTTTCTCAGTTTCCTTTACCAGCGGGTTTGTTTACAAACAGACTGGAATTATTTCATGTTGCGTAACCCAATTGTTATCGCGGATAATGCTAGGCTGCGAAGTTGCAATCTCACGTACTTCGAGGCCAAATATCATTTGGTGCACGCTTGAAAGGCGTGTGAAACGATGTTCTAATGATAAAACGGAAAACTAGCGCAGTGTCCTTGCGCTGAATAGCTCGCGGATGTAGGCCACTGCGCTGCGTATTACAAGACCTCTCTGTCTGCTGCAATAATGCAGCGGTTACGTAAACATTAATCAAGTCAGTTTCACCTATCTCCGGTCCTCGATAACGCCTGTGTTGGACTGCACGAATACCAACTGTCCAAAATACGGCAAGAAAAATAGAATAACATCGATATCATCGTCGTCGGTTTGTTATAAACAAGTCAGTAGCACGCCGTCACCGCGTGACAAACAAGTGTCATTGGCTCGCTCCACACAAACAACAACCAACGGTTGAATAGGAAACTTTTTATTTGGACGTCGTAGTAGATTATTGCTTTAATGTTGGCGCTATACAACATTAGCTAAATGTGTGTTATCAAGATAGGCGCACTGCATAGATTACCACAATATTGCGCAATAGTTTGTAAACAGACATTGCAGGTGTTGCTTGTATGGTACGTACCTACTTAGAGGTATTATTGCTCGGGAATGCCCTCAGTGATGCATTACTAACAGCAAAATATTGAAGCAAAGTCACATTGAATAAGAGGGCAAGGTCAATCTACTAGTTGGTTGTAACATAAACAAGTCTGTTATTGGAGCGGTTTGTGTTTAGTGCGAGAGCGTGGCAGACAGGGGCGGGCGCGTCGCTCGGGGTCGACGACCTTACCTTAGATTTAGGAGAGCTCTGCTTCCCGCGTTTCGTAGAACTGACGCCGAGTAGTCTTAAAATTCTGTTAGCTGCTTCGAGGAGAGTGTCACTGCCTCTCGATCCTCGTTTCACTCTGACTGACAATCCGCTCATCGCGAAACAGTCTCCAAACTAAACACTTCAAAACCGTTCCGAAAACACAAAAATCCAATACACACTATTCATCAATTGCTAATAATCCGTTAATGTCTATTAATTTTGTTGAAAAAAAAAACCAAACACAAAATGCAATGTGCAGATGTAATTACCGAAGAATTTGTTTGTTTTGGTCTGCGAGACCGTTTGAGATACGTCCGTTCGGTGTGGTTGCACGGTACGAACTGAATTTTCGATTGGGTTCGTGAAGGCGCTTGGAGCGATCGCGTACTTGTGAGAACGAACGCGCGGCGACGGCGGCGGCGGCGGCGTGGCGGCGCTACCCCCCGCGCCCCCCTCACGTAGGACGCTCGTCGCGTGTCAGCCAGCCAGCCCCCTCACCTCGCCCACCCCTCACTACCGCCTGCTCCTCACCGTACGCCTTGATTGCACGTATAGTACGTAAACATACTACGCTTGGCACTTTATGTATGTAGGTATGTACCTAATTGTATGCCTACGTTGCGTTGCGTCGTCGTCAAGGCAAAGTGCAGACGGGGTCGGTCGCACAGGTAGTAAAGTTAAGTAAGCACATATACAATTTTCATGTAGACAGTCTGCTTGGACAGACGCGATGTAAAACAGTCTTGAGATAGGTGAATTATTAAACTGATGACGTTAGTAAATAAGGCAATAAGTAGATACATTCTGTCTTAACCTAATAAACGGAGATACGCGTAGGTAGTATGATCGAATACATATTGATGAAGGTAAGTAAACTGCGCGACCACTTGCAGTACACATGTGGCTGTCTGTAATGACCACGTGCCGCAACAGCTGGTCGCTATACAAAAAAGTGCTATAATAACAACATGTTCATTTAACGCATGTACGGCACACTTTGATGGGGTAAAAAATAAAAATGGTAAATTCTAAGTATGTAGGTACCAACCTTATTCCCGTTTAGATTTTGTATACTGAAGCATTTTTTGTTTAGTAATTTAATAAAAATATATTTATTACATAATGTACTCTGTACTGTAAGTCTTACAAACAAGCTACCATAAGTAGACGAACTATAAAGAAGTTAATTGTAAAGAACTTTAAATAAAAATCTTCTCGTCCAAATTCTAAATCAATTAGATACAACAGGTAACACCTACTTACTTGAATATATAATATTAGGTTGTAAGTATCTACAATAGATGGATAAGTGTAGGTGCTTGAGCCCTGTAGTTCCGGGCGTTTAGGGGACACAGATATAGGATCACGGTTCCCCTGCCTGTGCGATAAGGCGTCCTAAATAGGGTCCTTTGGGTGGGTGTCGGAGTTGGGGTTCCCGGCACCTGCTTGTACCGGCCCGCAGAAGGGCGGCTGTGTTACCCTATGACCTGGATAACCGCCGTCAGCGACTTGGAGGGATCGTTGGGCAGACACGCCACTGTTCTGCCCGAGCCTTGATGTCCGAGTGCCGGACAGATCGCTTGGAGCGGGTCCGTGACGCAATTCCTTCGGTTTACTCCCGGGACCCGCCCTGCTCGCTGCACGTGAGGTCATCGTGGGGGTTTTAGTCGTAAGAGTCGACACTATCCTCGTTCGCTTTGTCCCATGGTCGGCGGTGTGGTGTCCATGAGGATTTCCTCCCACGGGTAAAAAAAAAAAAAAAAAAAAAATGTAGGTGCTTACTTCACAATCAATTAGTAAAATAGTAGGAAGAAAGCAATTTGTTAATTATGTACTGATATGTTTATGTGCTTACAGGAAAGTAACTAACGATTTTTAGTAAATACCTGGTATTATTACAGGAATGTTTTCTTACATTCGCATGGTACACCATAACGTACTTAATACTATCTCCACCTATCTACGTTAGCGTATTTTTTCTAGTATTTAAAATTGAATGAGCATACTCGTAATATCGGCGGCGTTCTTCGAATTTTTACCTGCTCTATGTAAAGAAAAAAAAACGGGCCAAAAAGGCGGGCCTTTGCAAACATGGCGCCAAAAGCCTTCATTCAGATTTTAACAAAATTTACGACCTACCAAAGAAAGGAATATCTGATTCTCAGCTTTTGAAAACGTGCATTGTGACTTGACAATGAGCGTTGGAAAAAGATTGTTCCAGTGAAGTGATCCTAAGCTTTGTCTGCAGCACCTGCAGCGGAGAATAACACCTGGCTGGTGCCTACCAGTGACCTTTACGATGCATACAGTCTGTTCATAGGTAATTAACCAGTTCAACAGTACCTTTTTTACTTGTGTACCTTTTAAAAGACAAAGCTTTGTAAAGAGAGTTAGCTACTGCTGAATTACTATCCAAAAACTTAAACTATGAGAAACTAAGAGAATAATTCAACATTGTATTATAATTGAAGTGCTTGCAATAAAAAAATAAATGAATCACTTACCCGACGAAATGGGAGTCGTAAAAATGCAGCCAACAAAGTATACTACACGTGTAAGGGGTTATAACTAGAAGACACAATGTTGCTAGGTCTCAACTCAAGAGTGCAACGCTCCGCCTCGTGTCATACTGCACTTGTTTATGACCTAATAAATATAGAATACTTGGCAAATCGTAATAGGTACCTACATTCTTTGTTGCGAACTCAATTCTCTAGTAAACTGCTACATAGGTGGTTTCTCTATAAATATTTAACGCGGAAACACGTTTTTTTATATATTGTACGTATTTTTATTCTAAGTTATCCGATTTTGGAATTCGAAAAGGTAATTGAAACATAATGTTTACAACATAAATTTATATGTAATTTGACGTCATGTCAACGTACACTGAACAACGCCTACACGTTACATAGTCATAAATTGTCGTTTACGTTCTGTTAGATTAAAAAATAATTAATAGCACACAATGAACGTCAACAACATTAATGCGGCGTAAAATAGTAAGGAACCAAACAAATTTCTTACTTCGGACTGTATCGAATTGTCGAAAGCAACTTTCCCTCCAAAACTCCTTGGAAGGTTGGCCGACGCGTCTAGGGAGGGTAGGCCAAGCCAGGTGCGGGCGTATTTTTTTGCCCCTGGCTGCGCGTACAATGAACCTAGCACCTGGCAGGGTCGTCGCATCACACTGGCTGGAAAGACACGATTATAAGACCCCGATGACTTTGAATCATATCGTTAAGAAACGATTTAATGTAGAGCAGATGTGCAAAGAGTTTCTCTCGTGACAAAAGCTAACGAAGCGTGCATTTTCACCGTCTGTGTTGACAATGCAATGAAAAACTATTACTAGGTGTTAGGTAGGTGCACATGTACGTACAAACGTACATATACCTATATCGTAGACACAATATGTAAGTACGTAGTAGACGCGTTTCCATAATACCTATGATTGCTAATTTTAGACAGTTCAATGGCCACATCCTCGTCGTCGTTGCCGTCACATCGCCAAACAAAAAAAAAATCTAAAACTGTTTCACAAACATAAGGTGTAGCTTATCAAAAACTGTTCTTCTGTTTACAATGTCCACATAACATGTGGAATTTTATTAAACTGAGATATCGTTGCACAGATAAGAAGGAACATATCTACAGAAAGCAATAGATAAGGACGACACGATGCCGCCGCTGGCGGCGCCACTCCGTCACTTGTTTTCTGTATCGATAACGTAACTGAAAATATAGTAAGAAATTGGGATAATGAGAGAGCAAACAAACCTACATTGACATGTGAAAACATTTCTTTCGCTCTCATTCACAGGCAGTTGTGCAAAGCACATTGACAAACTATCGGTCACACAAGTCAACATAATGTACAGATAGCATGACTCACGCTAGCATGTTATGGTTTTTTCTAGTCAGATCTACTTTCTATGATTCACATTTTAAGAGCATAACAGCAGGTAGATATCTATTTATTCCTAATTAAAATCCAAAATGTATTTTCTACGTTGTACTTTCGATGCTTGGCTAATCTCAATGTACTATTTTAAAGCCTGAATCTTTAGCGTGGATATTTCACGCGTGTCCTAGAAACATGAATTTAGTTTTTTCTGACGCTTCAACAACGGTATCGCGTAACAGTCTACGAGGGATTTTCTAATCACGAGTTTGGTTTATTTCTCATTTCCACGAGTTTCCAAAATACGCATCGGTGAATGATCAATATAAACTTTCCTACTTTAATTTACATCTTGGACTTAGATATATTTTTAAGTTTGCTAGAGATGCAGTGTAAATATAAAAATTATTCCGTTTTAAAGCAGGTACTACTTATTTAATACTACTTCAATGAAAAAACTGGACTCATGATTATTGATTTACCTATTGTATGCCAGCAGTGTCAGATCGTTCAATTGAACTGTTGACTAAATGTAATTACTTCCCAAAAACATTTATTAATCTACATTGAAAAGTTTCGATAGGAATTTAATTGCGACAAACATAAGCCGAATTTCCTGTTGCAGTATTGCCTGCATGCTCAAAGTTATTTCCCGTGAAAATTGTAAATTGGTTAAACCCACGCTCTATAAGCTCGGACGGGACAACTTCAACTAATTCATAATGTGACTTGTGCATCATCATACCGATAACAACAGACTTTTATCCCAAATCATAACGTATTTTTTTACAATAGATTCAGAACCCACTTTATCTTACGCACAATCCCTCCACCATCTAAACCCTACTTGGCTCTCGGCGTACGGTCCATTTTCTGGAGAACTCCATCTACTTGATTTTGTTTTTCTTACATTATTTATTATTATATTAAGGGCTTTGATTGGTGGAATACATCATAATGGGTGGTAGGTGCTACACCTATGTTTTCCTAACAATCGGCCAATATAGATTCTAGGAGCATGAACAATTTGTGATAAAAATATTATACTGAATTAGTTTCAGCAGCTTGATTGACTAAAATTTTATGGAATGTATTCGTATTAACATATGGGCTTAGTGTGATTGATAAATAACAACGGAGAAAATAGCAGTATATAGAAAATCCTCATTGGGCAAGCAGCACGTGGTGTAAGTATAATAATGGCATGATAATTAAATAGACAGAAATGAGAGCCAGGAGCCATTCTACAACTTGAATAATTTTAAATCATAGCTAAGCTGTAAGCATGCCAGTGTTACGTCCATGTATTGCTTACAGATAGGTTACAAGTACCTGATTTTCTAAATATTATTTTAAAGTTAAAGGAATAGTTACTTCATTTTCAGGACAAGACCAAGCTATCAACATTTATTCAGTAATCCGGAGAACGACACCGGTTAGAAAAGACAAATAGATAGACGTTTCTTAATGGAGAAATTATATTCATACTAATAACAAATTAAAAAAATACAACAGTTCTAAAACCTTGAAATCTTAATCTTACAGATCGCTTACCAGGGAAGTTATAGGCCGGGGTAAATGTAAAACAATTTGTAATTTTTTTTCTCCCATCCTAATTTTCGTTATTGGCTTCGGGGTCCTTTTAACGTTGGTTATCCTTTTTTAGACTGAAAATCGTTGTAATTAACAAAAAAAATGCATCAACATTATTAGGTTACCTATATAAAAAATAAAAGTTTGTAATTGTAAGTAGGTATTATAAAAAAATATTTTGGTATTTACATTAAAGGCAGAACCACGTGGCAGCAGTGCAGCAAAGAAAAATTTGAATCATAGTATTTTTTACAAGCTTCATCAGCAACATATTCCTAGCTAGCTATGTTACGTTTAAGTGCAAATAGTAGAGGTCACATTTTCCATGTCTGCACATAGTTTATCGACATCGAGGCGCGGCGGGGATTTCGGCGGTCATGCAGCCTTGAGGCGGTCCTTTGAACTTGGCGTCTTACTTTGGCACGACGAGCTTAATTGCGTAGTAGGCGCAAGGCGCATGTTTGTGAGTTGTATAAGTAATTCTTCGCGGTCTAACGTCCATGAAGTAGTACGTCGCCCGACGGACGTTTGTCGAGGTCAACAGACTAAACTATTTAAGAAAAAAAGGCGGAAACAGTACCACCTGCTATTGCGCGTCTGGTATGTTAATATTATGTAAGTAAGCACAATATTCCCAATTAGTCGGTTCAACGACCCGTTAGGGATGAATTTGAAGAGTTTGCAAAATAAATCCAACACCAGTCCATATCCATTAGTTAAATTAAAGTGAATCATATTTCACTCTCTGTCTGTATGATCTATTGTTATCATGTAAGTACATATTACTAGCTTAAGACTTTTTGTGAAGCCGCTAGCATTACTCAGCGTGCAGCTTATATTTAGAACTGATTGCGTAAAACAAACACAACAAACACTGCTGGCGGAGGTACAAAGTCCACGCTCGGCTCGTCGTCGTCGGGGCCGACTGCTGCATTCCATCTTCGAATACTTTCCAATTCATTTGCCGCGCATCTATAAATCGAGCACATCTTAGCATCGGCTAAGACCGTCGTCGAATGGTTGCACCGCAAAAACAACCCTTGCGCCATACACCTTAGGCATATTTGTGCATCAATGACTTTCCCGCCAAGTTAAAAACAGGCTCACTGTGTTCTGAGAAAGTGCATTGATCCCTGATGCGCCCTTCTGTGATGTGAAAAATCGCGACCAAGAATGGGGTCGTCCTTTTCCCTTGTGCGTGAGTACGGCATGCAGGAGAGAGATGGGCTGTGGGTATATGAACAAGGCAGGATGTAGCCCTCGCCTGCACGGCCAATACTCTCGGCTGTCTGGGCGCAATGAACGCGGTCGGCATCGCGTGGCGAGCACGCGGTTGGTTTATTTTGGCGCCAAACTCGTCACGGAACCCGTGACTACCCATAAAAACCGGACTTC
Source organism: Conopomorpha cramerella (assembly GCA_012932125.1). Taxonomy (NCBI): domain Eukaryota; kingdom Metazoa; phylum Arthropoda; class Insecta; order Lepidoptera; family Gracillariidae; genus Conopomorpha; species Conopomorpha cramerella. The sequence continues at coordinate 38,419 of SJJU01000016.1, forward strand.
CTGCTTCCTGGTATATTTTCAGCCGGATATACTTAATCCTTAAGCAGAGTATTCTATTATTTTATTAAGTATATAAGTTCAGTATTATATTGCAAAGTATGACAGGTACTCCTGCGAGAGGTTACATTGCAAGTTTTGAGCCATACGCCGCTTTTCGCCAAACTTTGGAATCATTCGCTTAAATGACATCCACAAAATTGTATCATTGTAATTCAAAATAGTCAATAAAGAAAGAAAACCAATTTACGCGCCAAAAGCTCCAAAATGGCGCGCTTGAACACGTGGTCCGTACATCGACACTAAAGTCCGCCCGCGCCACCGCGCCGCCGCGTCGCTGCCGCCCCGTAAACACGAGGCATGCACGGTCCGGAAACCTGGGTCACGGTCCCACGCCTCTATCCTCATTATTATAAGCAACCTGTCCCGCTACCCGCTAATCATCTACTAAGCTAAAAATAGATGTTCAATATCGCTTCAAAGTCATAGATGCAGAAACAATACAAAACAAAGCGGCAGCGCTGGCCACTAAATGCATTTTCACATTTAGTTTTTATGGAATTCTTTCCAGGAATCTATGAATGTCGGCCGAGCTCAAACAAGGGGTTACAAAAACAAGGTATTTGCAATTGTTTGTGTGTGGGTGCAAATTCCGAGAAGGTTCGAATACTTGCCGCCACCGCCGCCTGAGCCACCGCACTGGCGGCGGAGGGGCCGTCGACTCCGCAAGGCGGCGGGCGGCGGCCAGACAGACAAATCGATGCAGTTCCATGGACAGGCGGGCTCTTGATCCTCCGCAATATAGTGCAAGCATTACAATCAAGTTCACCCGAATGAAAACTGTTTAGTTTCTTAAAGAACTGGACAAGAGAATCGTTTGGTTTGAATGTTTGAATCTCAACGGACTTGAGTCATAAGAAGGAAAACTCAAGCAAGTAAGTGCGCCTGCGAAAGCTGTTGACCGCGCTGCGCTGGCGTCTTCGTTATCCTGTTTGTTTTATGATGAGGAAACTTTGCACAGGAAACAGTTGCACATTCCGCTCTCGAAGATTTTCCGTTCTGTTAGTCAAGAGGGATAACTGCATCTATGGCTGAAAGTTTTGTGTATTATCAGGATTTGACTTGACATTTAATTTATTACGATTATTTATTTTATTTATTTATTTCAACACTTTAATGCACAAAAAAGTACACATGGCGGACTTAATGCTAAAGCATTTTCTACCAGTCAACCACCAGTAATGGGAAAGACCGATGGGTGTGCCAGGATACAATAAAAAAAAACAAAAAACAAAATAGAAATTAAAACACGACAATTATACAAACAATTAGGAATAGAAAATAAACATTAAAAAAAATTGTTACACTAGTACAAATGTATACTATAATAAAACTGTTTAGGGCCCAAAAAGTACATAAAATTGAAAAAAAAAACTCGCTAAAAAAATTATGACCTAGAGCATGAAATGTTGAAGTTAAGACTATTAATTTGAGAAAGTCATATTACTTTGACTGACGGGAAGAGAAAACAGCAATGTTTATAGGTACATATGTCATAAAAGTAGAAAATACGCAAACTAGTCCCTAAAATACTAAGAGTTCTTATGAATCTTCGGAGGTCGGCCTTGAGTACAGATTACTGACTCCGAATCTGCGCACAAGTGCCTGAGGTTCTTCACCTGTTCGTAGAGCCTCATTGTGCAAGTGAGTAAACTGTAAGCAAGGTCTATGAGTCATTCGAATTTGTTGTTTTTTCGAACTTCAACAGAGACTCTCTATTTGTTTTGCAAGGAAGTGAAATTTAGGTTCTCGCTTTCACTAGGTATGCTTTATAAATTAAAACAAAAACAAACGATTTCTCAGTTACAATCTGCAATTTTGGGACTGAAAACATATTTCGGTATTGTTTCAAAAACAAAAAAAAAATCACTCCATGAAGGGCATATGGCTAAAATAATGTCCTTGAAATAAAATTTGAATTATAAAATGTAACAAGTAATAAAATTGTGGATGTAAATAAATCGTAACTCTCATCAATTAGACGTTTTTATCTTCATCAATTAGCTCGCGATACACCATAGACTAGTTATATGTTTGTTAGAATAATAAACAATCAAATGTAATATACCATTCATCAGATATTTAATTCTTGGCAATAATGTCACTAACAGCTACTTAATCTTTTTGTGTCCGTGCACTTTAATAAACCATTTTTTTTGCACACTGCGCCGGTAAAGCGAACCTGCCTTTTCAATAAATTTGGGATCTAACGATTATTATTAAAACTCAGATCATATCAGTAACGTATCCGAAATATCTTGAACGATTGTCAAAGCCTTATCGAAGGCAGTTCAAACAATATACTGCAGTCTATTCCAGTGTGAACTGTAAAAAGTATTTTGTAATATCCGATATGTGCAATATACCGAGGGACATTCCTAGCATTGTATCCGCGTCATCCAGCAATTGCGATCCTTTGCCTGCCTTCCTTGGACTTTGAACGGGGCTTTTGCATCCGTCTTTGCTGTTCATATTAACTTGCGTTTACGTTCATCGGTATGTCAGGAATTCAGCTTCAACGCAGCGCAAGACCCGTTTACTTACGCATACTGTATCGAAGACGGTCCAAAGCCACTGGTATGGGACAAACCTATACCGCGCCGCGCCACCGCACGGTTGAATGTATTTCAAGTGATTCACTTGCGAGGAATGTAGCGGACTGACTGTCGATCGGGCCACAGTTTGCATCTTTAGTCAGTTGATTAGCAGACAACTCTACAATTAGATTAGAGACGTTTAGTCACTCGGGATCTAAGTTACTTAAGCCAAATGAAACAGTGGTAATGTACCTAGGGAAATGGAAATTAAAGTTCATAATGTTGCGCGAATAATTTTGTTAAGAGATAGGTAATTGTTATAAATACTAGGGTGACTGTGAATTTAGAAATTATTTATCACCTATATGTTTTTTACTGCATTTACCGCATTGTACGGATTTTCAAAGCTCGGTTAGTTACAGTCACATTTGCTTTCTATGACATGTTTAGTATAATAACCAATCAAGTATTTAACTTAAAAAACTGAAATCTAACATGTGTAGGTAAAAGTAGCGTTATATTATTGTTTTTTAATAAAAAAATAAGGATATCCTTACTTATTAGTGTAACAGTAGTTAATGCCCATTCCTTGAATGAACACAAATAAACGTTATACAATGTACTTTTGCTTTATTTTTGTAATTATTTTTCCCTCATGATGTTTAGTAAATTCTTGTTTTGTATAAACATCACCGATTCTGTCCTTTTTTGAGCAACATAAGTTTGCACAAATAATACCGAAGTGTTTAACAGTTGAGGGGAACAGTTGGTGTTCAACAACCCTGTGAAAACTTTGTTCCTTCATTAACCACCTATGTAGAAAATAATTTAAATACCTACTATAAAATAAACTGCTATGGTATCGTCGACATCGCTGTTTGAGAGATTTTTTTTATAATTTAGGCGCTTTAAAATATACAAATTAAATCAATAAAATATGCTTAAACCAGGGTTGCACTTTACAGTTTTTATAACATAAAAGGGTTATTATTCATGTGGGTTACGTGATCTAGCCTACGCAAAATCACGAAGTAGATTAAAAGTGTTGCACTGACCCCCGAAGGGTACTTACTTCCAGATGAGATCATTTAGAGATGATCTTCTCTTTTGTATGGAAAGGTGATAGAATGAACAATATACTATACCTATTTGAATGTGTATGAATGTATAATGTCAACTGGGTGATGGTGGAATATGGCAAGCCGGCAAGCGTGGGGCGTCGCGGCGCATGCCTCGCGTTGCAGCTCGCAGACTGCCCACATTCCGCGCGCACCAAGTCGCGTCCCTGTTACGTTCTATTGCTCTGGAAATATCCTCTTGACTTAATGTTCAGTGGCGGTCTGGCTTAGCTGGTCATACATGTTTGTAAACATGTGAGGAAACCCAATGTTCGTTGCATGTCACGCGATGCAGAAAATTCTAAATAGGCAAGTTAACATAAAGTCTGACATAAGCCCTTCTAATTTCGCATTAATTTCTAAAAAAGCACATTTTACGATCCTTTATACTTTTACAATTATTTAGGCGAAATACAGCGCTTTCTACGTTGTATGCCTCGATTTTCGTCGCAGTAAAATCTGCGAAACGTTTCATACTAAGATGAGCTCTATTTGTATAAATGTTTCATAAAGTTCTGGGTCACAATTTGGCAATATTTGCAAGGCTGGTGTTTACGATCAGTCATTCACCCGTACCCTAATAGAATTACGCTAACTTTGACGTAAACATGTGTCCGTCCGAGTGTTGTTGTGATGCATTCATAAGGGCAAAAACCTGTGTGTCGGTTATGTTGAATCATAATACAAGTAATAACACGAGGACGACGCAGCTTCTACTGCCTCTATGCTTAAATAACACAATACTGGTTTACTTACTGAAGTAGAATCTAAAATTACAATTTAACAGTTTAGCAAATTAGACGTGACTAAAATAAGGATACACAATACCAATATCGGAATACGAATTGATTAAATTCGGGTTAGTACACTCATTGATTCGGTTGCCGAACCTACGTAAACGAGGTTAATTTGTGGACATGCAAATACGTCGCAACGCTACTTCACTTAGTATGGCTTAGGTTTGATACAAATGGTTGGTACAATAACAAGTCAAAACAATCCAGAAAATTAGGCACCTGGGGCAATTTTGAATAATATTATGTAAATTGTACAGCACTTTAAAAATAAAATGTGAAGTATTATACAAGAGAATATCGTTCTAAACGAGTATTATTAGCGAAGAAATCCCTGTTAATATCAACTCAGTGGTTTTATATTGGGCCTTATACACAAAAATGCTCAACTAACTACCTACTTAAGTTTACTAAAGGCAGGTATGTTAGGTACACATCAAGGCAAAAGCGTCAGATAATGGGAGACAAGAAGCAATCGACTCTTGCCCAGTCAACGAACAGTTGCCAACAAACTTTGCCCTTTGATAAAACAATGGCCGATAGACGCGAAGTTTCTCTTTATCCTGGTCAAGAAAGCCAAGTTTACAACTTGAGGCCTCAGGTCTTAAAAGTGGCAGGATCGTAAAATCTCAAGGTTGTAGCCGAGACGTGAGAGTGAAGAGGATTTTTTTCTCTTTTGGCGAGCACAGCTTTCTTTTGTTTGTAAGCAGACTGAAGAGGCCACCCACTTGCGGCGTATATTTCATTCTTTCGTTTAAGACAGATTTTCATTGATAAATTTCACGTGTAGATATTATTTTATGCTATGGCCTTTCCCGTGAAATATCCATGCATAATACCCAGAATAAGATAGCTTTTACAGTATAATGTAGGTATCCACTTAGGTTTCTATCTGATATAATAATCGGTTATACAGGGTGTCCGGTGGCAGAATTAGGATTTTAAATTGGAATAAAAAATAACTGTAAGGAATATACCACCAGGTCCTTCACTTAAGCGTCGAATATTGTATCGCGATCAAAATCTTCGACGAGCAACTACGCAGGATTCATTGGCTTTGAAAAACTCTTCAATTGCAAACGCACGATGATCGTTTGTCCACTGCGACATTGCGAATAATAAATCCGCACTAATGCTCAATCGAATGTTATGCTTTACACCAATCTACCCTCAATAGTTAAAAAAATATTCAAATTTCAAATCCAAATTCTGCCACCGGACACCTGTATTTGCTCATTGACATAAATCTCTTAACACTTGTGTGGCGTCATTTCACGATTACGTCCAGACATATTCTGCTCTTATATTATATTCTATGTGCAAAGAAAGGGACTGACGATACCTATTCTTTTAAACGTATACAATACTAAATCTTACTGTTCATTCATCTCTGCAAAATGAAACGTGGGTAGAGTGTGCAGATTGCAAATTTAGTAAACCGATTGGCAATAGTTTCCACTAGTAAGTTTAAACTTAAATCAACTGTAACTGGTGCAAGTGATACAATCACGGCAAGGGAAAATTGTTCATACCAATTTGCATACCTACACTGCAGACCTTCTACGGCACGGATGCCAATAAAGATCAAAATTGCATATCAACAGTTGTCCGACAAGTTATGAATGGGCAATGCATGGCGTCGTTGTCGTTGTCTGCGGCGGCGGGCGGCGTGTACGCCCGGGGCAAATGAGTCACGGGCCGGCCCACCCACTGTAGATGCCCCAGTATGGGGCACACACAATGATACTTGTTGTATGGCTGTAGTGAAATTATCTAGTCATACTATGAAGTTGCGTAAATAATAACAATGGCGATTGACTACCACTACTTACACTTACTGAAGTCCTCTAGTGGTACGGTACAAAGAGCTAATTTTGTCGAACTACATTCAGCAACGATTGGAACATTATACGATAATCTTTTACTGAGACGATAAAATTATGCATCATCAACTGTTTCCTAGAAACAGTTATTAGACTTTCCTGTAATCTTTTCTTTTGTTTTATGTAAAAATACATAAAGACTAATTTCATAAACAGACGGGTGCATAGTAAGGCCTATAACTGAGCTTGCGTGAGTAAGCATGCAGAACATTACTTAAGTGGAGACGTTAGGAAAAGGGCTCGAGTGATGATCTAATCCTAGTACTGACGTAATACCAAGTTGGTACCGCAGGGAGTATTGTATGATATATAGGAGAACGATAGACGTGTATTTCATGTACGTAATGGGTATGGGTGTGTCTGAATTATAAAACGAAATTAAGATTAATTTCATTAATGTGGCAGGAGAGTGGTCAAATGCTTGTTGACTGTGTTTAAAAAATAGATGTGAATAAAGTTAAGGAACTGTTAACAAATAGCATTTCGGAATCTGCTCATATTAGACGTGCAAAAAACTACACAAAAATAAAGTCCTTTCATAATTTACATAGGATGTAAAAGTGTTCCCGACGAACGAAAGTAGCGTCAATTCCCAACTCCATCCCAGACAATCGGGCGATAACAGCTAAAACTGTGTCTGTCCCGCCGCCGCCGCCGCCGCCGCAGTCTGTCTCCCGCGCCCGCCCAGCCCGCCACCGCCGCCGCCGCGAAGGGCGGCCGACGACGGAGGGGCGCGCCCTACGCCACGCGGTTGTCGACCCCGCCACTACACCCGGTTCGCTAGACGTCTGCCGGAGTCGACGAGACGAGAGGCTGCCGGCTGCTTTGACCCCTGATACACTTTTGCAGGTCCCTACACTGTTACGGGAGTTTTCTTCAGTAACATTCATTTCATTAATCGTTAGCAATTGTTTATTAATCGAACTTGGGGCATACGCAATCTGCACCTCAAAAAAGGGTTGAGTGCTATATGATTTTCCATCGTGAATTTATATCGGTACATTTATTATCGCTTGGAAAATCATTAACTAATTTTAATTGCTGCATGAAAGGTTACTTATTATTATATTATTACAATTATGTAATCTACTACACATCTAGTGCCACGGCAACGGTGTAAAAATAATGTCATTAAAAAACAATAGGTATTAGTGAAATTATTTCCGTCAAAGCCAAGTTGGTAAAAACCGAGATTCATAATTTTACACGCCTGGACTAGGTACAATCAAATATTTTTTAATAATTACCTAACTATGTTGTTAAATAAAGTGATCTGTGGGTGCAAAATTTTATAGCCATCTTACAACGGTCATAAATAAGTGACATTTTAATCCAACCAATAATATACCCTCAATTCTCGTGTCATGAAGAGCCGCAGAAGTAAATGGTAATGCCAACAGAAGACGTAAAGGCGTTGGAATTTTTATTGGTGACTAGCATGGCGCTTCAAGTGAAGCAGATGTCTCTCCGGCACCGCCGAGGGGGTAATAATTGCTTCATGCTTAGAATTTCATTGCTTTATTACTCTATTCGTCGACAGACCTAGGATGCGACCCTCGTGGGTTCAATTTACCATAGTTTACGACAGATTTTAAAGCGACATCATTGTTCACGATTTGACGAATAAATTGTAGTGGGGGCTCACGGTCTTGTGTGTACCTCATACGTATGACAACGAAATAAATAAATCATACATTTTGAATTGATATGGTGAGGAGATGCGAAACCAATAAATAGTAATGAATTATGTCAACAAATGCAATGACATAATTTTTACTTGCGTAATGAAGCATACTCATGTTTTGGCTGTAACTGGTAATAAGACAATTTTTTTGAAAAACATCCTCTACAAATTCTAAATTTCTATTTTTGTACACGATTCTTTTATATTTATGAGAACTGACCTCTCGCTTAAATAACGTATGCTTCTCCAAACGGGAATGTACGATTTGCAGTGCGTGTTGTATTCAATTTCGTTTCGAAATCGAATGTACATAAGATAATAAAATAATCATGGAAAGTGCCCTAGTTTGGGAGATGAAAATAAGGTACATTTTCTATCTGCCATTATTTTACCTAAGACCAAAATATCCGCAGATCGTATCACATAAATCATAATACCACGACCACCAACCTAGGTCACACGAGACCTTAGAACGGAAGCGAGCTCCCCTTAGCTCATTCCGGACCATTTAATAATACATAAATACTGTCTGGTTTTTATTAAAGAGTCAACCTAACGATCTCAATTCTTATAAGAACAAGAAAGAAGTCCAGACCAAAAGTGAGTATAAATTTGTTAGGTCGAATATGTCCATAAAGCGTGCAAGTAGGTACAAGAGCGATACCACTTAAGGATCTATATAAAAACGGGGCTCAGAATCGTGGCCAGACTGTATAGAAAATGTTTTCTGTAGAAGCAGACGTCTCAGAGACTTCAAGGTGAGTGGGTAAGGTCATGTTCAGACACTCAAAAAAGGGTGGCATTTGTGCCAGAGGATACTGATCCTTAGACAGACAATACTGTGTATTGTTTGTTGACTATTCAAATTTTGGTTCGCGACCGAGTTTTGTCCGTACAAAGATCCCTCGATCAAATTACATCGGATTTTATTAGTAAATTAGTTTTAGCAGATTGCCGACAAGTCTTTAATTTGCGTGCGGGCTTTTAGAGTTTAATGACAGGGTGTCATATGGGAGTTCTGAGGAGCGACTCACAAGTGGTTGTAAAACGGCCGTTTCATATCCAATCGGAATCTTAACGGCCGTTCCAGTGGAACTTGATGGCACATGAGATTGCCTCTATTCTAGTACGAACACATTCTTGCCAAATAGACTGAAGCATTATAGATTATCTATATTTCTTACTTAACTGAAACACTTATGTTTTATAAAAACCTTAGATCATAGATTATGGAAAAACAATCGTGTTAATTTTTTGCATTCATGTACCACAAAATATCAAAAATATCTTTTTCGGTCCGGTTAAGAACTATTTAACATATTATACCCAATAATTCAGTATATTTAGCTTAAATGAAAAATATTAATTTTATTATTTTGGATACAAATATATTAGGAGAAAGACGAGTTCGTGGTGAGACAGTATTAGACACAATAACAGTAATAAAGAAGTAGAATACAAACAAACAAACAAATATGAAATAAAAATATGTGATAACTAGCAGACCTGGCAAACGTTGTTTTACCAATATACTTGGTTGTTTAGCCTATATGTTATTCTAGTTTATAAGCACATTGCTACCAATTTTCATTAAAGTCTGTCCAGTACTTTCTGCGGTAAAGAAGGACAAACATCCATCCATCCAAACTTTCGCATTTATAATATTAGTAGCATAACAAAAAAAGTTCCGCACACTTTTGATGCTGGAACTCAATAATAGATTCGAATGTTCAATCGAAACATGCCGTGACTGTATTTGGGTATCGATTAACAATGACGTGGTATGCGGGTTGTATGTATAGTAATATAAGTATCATAATAATAGTAGTTAATAGTTACTAATATCGAATGAGAATTGATTTACAATGACGCCCGTATTTCTCCAATTCTAGTAATAACATAATAAGATAATTGTTTATTTTGCCGAAGGGCTTTCAAGTCCCAATTATATCTTTCTGTTATGCTGGGATTTAGAGGTTTATTGCATTGGTGAACATCTACAAAGACTTGAATGTGATATTTATGAACAATTATTTTCTACTTCGTTTTTTACGGAACATAATGAAATTCTGGTAAGAAACTATGTGGATAAAATAGTGAGATGAGCACTATTAATAGAAGAGAGGAAGTAGTAGTTAAGATGGTTAAAATCAAGATGTAGGTATTGCAGCCATCACTGATACCACCTCATGTCCCTGCCCTTATCCCACACTAGATGGGGTCGGCGCAACTGTAAAAGAGTAATTTCAAATATTGTGAATAATGAAAATGGATGAGGAATTAATATCACATATTTCAAGGCAAATTACATATTCACAAAAAAGACACGCGTCGCGCAACGGACCATATTGCATGTTACATAATCCAGCCATAGAAATTATTGAAAAACTGCAAGCACGAGTAGCACCTACCTTCTTAGGGGCACGTGTAAAGTGATAAAAAAACGTAAGGTAATAATAGGTTTTATGAGTACAATGCTTTACGGTACGCGGAATACTATGGCGAATGGCGTGAAACTTACCGACTTATCAACGTAAACAATTGCATTTGCAATATTATTTTTCATACCATACATCGTTCAATTTATATTACAAATAAAACATGTAACAAAGCTTTTATTGTATTTCACTGATCTTCCCAAAACAATGTACTTTGACACCCCCAATATCCATCAGGTCGGATTACGAGTTATGGAAGAAATATCTCTACGTATCTACTGTCTAGTATCTGTACGGATATGTAATGCTTAAAAACCTTCTAATAATTAATCAAAATGTGGTTATTGCAAAGGACCTTTGTCACTCCTGTACAAAGAGACACGCTAGATTGTTTACGAGCAAATCGACACAATATTTGCACGCCATAATCATGACGGCAAAACATGTTGACGTGCATAAATGTAATCAATCAACATCTTGAAACAGTGTAACAAAATGTCTTCGCTTAACTTAATTACGAAACGAGTATCAAATCTTCACAGGCAAGCGCCGTCGCCACCACCGCCGTAGCGCCTTCATCGTACCTAAAAAGACGATTTGTATAATCTAGTATGACCGTGGTGCGCTGTACCTAACAGGCGAAGACATGTGTACAGTGACGTACACGTGCTCGTAACCACTGAAACACAATGTGAAAACAATATCGCATTGCTACGCGTGACGCAAACGAAATGAAACTGTCGCTAAAACAAAAAAAAACATAGGTACTGCACAAACAATATTGTTGTGTAGCAATAAACATAATAATTTTATCTAGCACAAGTGACATAAAGCCATGTAATTTATAACCTACACAATGCTGAGGCCGCCAAGGCCTTTATATTTTATTTCTAATCACTTCAAATTTTCTTGTACGTAAGGCACTTGGCCTTAGATAAAACTAGCACTAAATTATTTTAGGTCAGTCTAATTGAGCTAGTATCCGGAACTGTCGTTTAAACTATACGGCAGTCCGCTAGTTGGCAATTCAATTACTAGTTCGCAGTATTTCACGCAAGAAATTTTAACACAATTACCAGGGTCGCGGTTAAGTTGATAGTTCCACTCAAAGGGATAATCGGCAGGGTCTTGGACATCGGATTAAAGTCGCATTAGGGTTGTGCGAGACCCCACAATCAAGGTTGAGGGACATCAACTATAACAGCCTCTAGAGAACTAAACATTCAAACAAATCTATTGGTCGTACAAAGTCACATTCTACAATAAATACAACTCAACACATGTACAGAAGAATCCAAAATATTATTACAACAATAGTGATAGAAGCAATGTAAGGCGGGACGAGTAAGTAAATATTACCCTAATGTAAACGAAGGCTTTATACAGATAGACACTTATTCTACTTTTTCCTTTTATAAATTGTTGGCAACAAACAATATTTTAAAATGCAAATCACCTGAAAATGTCTATGGTAAGCTGGGGCGATTATTTACGACGCTAGCTAACCTTCTCTATGTGTAAGTAGGTAAGTACCTTCTACCTTTCGGCACGTGTAAAGTTTGAGCGCACACACACCGCCACCGCCGCCGACGACGTGCTACGATATTACTACGTAGGTATATACGTTGCTATTATCGCTGAAACGGAGCCATGAAAACAGTAACCGATAGAAACTAATGGCCTTATGAATATGTGCAAGGATGTATCAGTAAAGGAGATTTATTAACTAAAGAATTAGGAGACACATACGGCTGCTTCGAGCTAGCGATTGACAGACAACGAAGTGACAATTTAAACTGGTTTATCTCATAAATGGCTTTCATTCAGTTCAAAAATATACAAACACATGGACATTTTTGTGCCCTGTTGAACTGCGATGTAAAAACTATAGTGTTTAGGTCACTGCTTGTGCGACCCGCGTTCACGGGAATACTAGGTCCAGCCAATAATTATTATTTATTTGGATTGTGAGGTTATCACCATGGAGACCGTCGCAAACTCCGGAACCTCTGCGAATTGTAGAGAAAAGACAAAAATGCCCTACAAACTGCCCAAACATTTCTACCTCGGCTTAGCTAACACGCTTAAACACCCGCTTTAAAGTCACCCATCATGAAAGTCACCCATCATACTCGTAGTGGGTGCATACGCGTAGTGTTGATTCACTTTGACGAAAGGTTGCTATCACCGAAGCCAGGGAGGCTGCCAATAAAAGACTTCGGCGCTTCTGATAAACGGACTAATCACTTATCTTACCAATTATAACAATGCCACAATTTTCAGGCTGCAAATGTCCACCTATCTGTAAAATAGCGTTTTTTTTTATTGTTAAGGACGAGAGTATGTTTAAATAGGTAAAATATTGAATTGAACACATTTGAAACTCATGCGCTGCTGGAAATAGTTGACACAGACCAAACATACGAATAGCCCAAGTACCTTTAATAAAGACCAGCGAGCGTACTCTATGCTCATAGTTATAAAAATATAGTATTAAAAAAGTGCTTGCAAATAATACCGATTATCAAGTGAGTCGACCTCCTTACCCTCAACAGGATAACAGGCATGACTCATATTTTAGGTGTATGCATCATAGTATTTCGGCCTACAAGTTGAAATCAAAAGAATGTCTTATCGTATAATAATACACCTGTGTCTGAGTTGGCTATCTTATTATGAATAATACAAGCTTACAGTTACAGATAACATTATGCAAATATTTACAGGCATAAAAAGTCCAGGATGTAAAACCATGCCATTATTTTGCTTTTTCCTCCCGTACATAATGAATAATGTTAAGTACTCTATTTTTCCCCCGTCAGTAGCAATTAAGAAAACACATAAATACAAATCGTCAAACACGTTCAATGAAACAATAAAAATAACGTTTTGTTGACTTTAATTTATACAAAATACACTGGAGAATTAAAAAAAAGGGTGTAAAATATTGTCGGATGCAGGGCCGGGTGCCGTGTTTCCACAGCGGATGAACAAATTTCGGAGGAGCTTTAAAATTCATTTATTCAAATATATTATGAGTAACCCGCCAGTTTAGAAAGATCTTTCATTATTACTAAACTGAAGGTTGGATTAAGTTCAATATACAGTTTTGCGTATACATGGTGGCTTAGCAAGTATAACTAAATTGATTCGATTCCATTCATTATACATACTGAAGACGCAAGGAAGTCACTAACGATGACGGACGTCCATTTTAATAGCGACTTATACAAGTTAAAAAGAAAAAAAACAGAGGGCGTCGATGTTACACGCAAGACATCACCTGAAATTAACGACCGAACCAAATATTTATAGAATTTATTAAGTTTAATTCCACCTGGCATCATTTTTACATTCATACTAATTACGGTATTTTATCGAAAATAACTCCAATTTTGATTTGAATATAACAAAATGTGACACACAATCAATAAAACACAAAAAAGCGTCCTGTCACGTTAGGTTAAATACCGTGAGTATTTTCTTAGAAAGTGCCTCAACCTACCCCACTTTGGAATGAAATTATAAAACATCAAAAAAATATACTCAGTTCTCCCAGAACAAACTTGAAAACATTTCCAAAAAGATATAGTTTTGGTTTTGGTGCCTCTTTATTTCATTTTTTAAGTAGAAAAACGGACACAAATCTCTTAATTAACTTCCATAATTCATTAGCTTTGTAATAAGGGTGTTTTATTGATTGTTATACATTATTTTGAGTTGTTGATTTTTCGTATATAAATATTTGGTTATAAATTGCAAAAAAGTAAAGATTATGGCATTTTTTTAAGAATTTATATTTAAAATCGGGGATTTTACTTTAAATCTCAATACCATAAAAAAATCGGATAGGGTCTCCATCCCTATTTATGGTGCAAATGAGCTAAACTCTCACACCTTAAAAAAAATTACACCTGTTACCTGTCACCCTGTACTATAAGCAATATATTAAAAGGTAAAGTGGGACCTACTTTATATATTTATTCCTATTTGATCCATGGAATACGCCGTAACAGAACAATTTGAGAAAATATGGTCTCCATTTGTACTATAGAACATACACTACATACTAGCTCCTGTTTTTGTTGACTGTGAATACACAAAACTAAATGGGAAACTCTTTTTTCCTAATATTTCTCGAGTGGCCAGAATGTGTTCACTGTTTTAGACAAGACAAGACAAGACAAGACAATACATTTATTTCTCTGCCAAGCACAAATAACACACACATAAAAACAGAAAAGCAATATAAAAATACACAAACACAGATGAATAGGCACAGTGTGGCTGTGCTTGTCAGCGAAAAGGAGACTCCGGCTCAGCATCAAGTCACGGTTGCCCGTGACGCTGGTCTTCCGCCGGCACTCAGTGAGAGGGGCGATATACATCATAAACTGTGTATAAACTGTTTTACAGTACAAATAGGGACAATATTTTTTCAAATAGTTCTATTACGTCATTATTTGACATATTCTAAAGAAGAACGACTAAGGTTGTTACAAACCTTGAACTGTGGTATATATGTCGCTTTCGCCAAGTTAGTACTAAGTTAGTTAAGTTGTAGTTGCTTATAACCAATAATTAATTATACTCAATGTGGGTATCTGTGGGCGTCTGTGGTCCAGTTGGTCGGATACTTGATTTGAAACTGGGAGGTCCCGGGTTCGAGTCCGGCTACTGGACGTGTACCAATGGGACTCTTTTTCAGAGCCTATGTACACAACGCAACGCTCGTACGGTGAAGGACAACATTGTGATGAAACCCGAACACCACAAGGTGTGTGAACCCTATAACGGCGATGCGCTCACCCCCTGTCACGCTGGGTTAAATACGCTTGGTGAACCATGGGTACTTGCTTTAGCAAGTGCCTCTGCCTACCCCTCATTGGGATTAAAGGCGTGAAGTATATTCAATGTAGGTATGTGTTTTTGTTGGCTATATTAATTTCATAGTAGGTATTATGGCATTTTAAAACACTGCAAAGCAATAAAACATAAGGCGCCACCATGCTATTAAAATAAGTAATAATTCTCTATTATTATGACTTCAGATAGAATAAAACCTGAACTGTACTTAAATTTAATATGGCTGCATGTAGGTATATAATAATATCAAATTTTAAATTAGGTTAACTAGGTGCTTAGTAATAGTACTTATGCCATGGACCTTAATTTAAAGGGTCTAGCAGGCTAAGCTAACAAGATTAACCCCCGAAAGGTGCACTGTAAAGCCAACGTACATAGTAGCTGGAAATTATACCTCGATCTTATTTTAGCTTAGCCTGTTAGACCTTTTAGCCTTATCCTTTAATTATTTAAAATAGATATTATGTAGTTGGACAGGGTTCGATTACAGAACGTAACCTATGTATAATCTCTCATGCATCTTATTCTGACGTTTATCGAAAGCAACACGAATAAATCAGACCAAAACTAAATACAAACCACCTTTTTTATAAAACCGTAAATATTTAGTAAAAGAAACTAATTAACACAACAGCAGCTCCAAGTTCTCCACTTGGATTCAATACAAAATTGTTGATATGTGGTGAATCTGTTGGCTCTATACGTAATCTATTCATTATGATGTTTTTCTTCTTGTCGATAAATGCCTCACGCCCCTTTTCCACGGCAACTTTCTTTTTTTGCAGGATTCCGTATAGAAATAAAAGTGCCGAATGTATGTAGAAATACCGAACAGGCTAACAGGCTAATATGAGACTTCATACGATCATCCTGTTCGCGGGCTCGTGCTGTCCAACATTTCCCACAAACTAAAAGAAGTTCCTGCAAAATCGACGGTGCTCGTGGAAAGCGGCCGTTAGGTGCCGCAGAGATGAGATGCCGACAGAATCTTTGTTCACCGCTGCTCTTAAAAGTAGGTTATTTTAAAAAAAAAATTTTTTTTAGATACTACTTTTCCTTCACACTGTGTGCATTCAATTGCAAGACTCTAAACGGAGTATTGTCGGGGTGACCTCTCATACTCCACACACTATTATCGCATAATTTAAAATGTAAACATTGTAAAAGTACAATTCCCACACGCGGGGCACGTGATCGCTTTCATACATAGACAGACATTCGTAATACATACATACATACAGTCACGGTAACTATTTATATTATTCTTTATTATAATATACACGACAGTTAAAAGTGTTACAACTGTGTGTTATTACGTTTACGTAAACTACAGCCCATAAACCCTAATGGTTTGAACAGAACCTTTGAAGTTATTAATCCCTATGGGCTTAGAAATAGTCACTAACGACCCCCCAATTTACGTTATTGGTGTCATCAATATTTTCGTTTAATGCAAAAATAGGCAAGCATTTGACGACCATCCTAACTGCATACTTTTCTATTATGTACCTGGCTGTTCACCCATGAATTGAGGACACTCAGATATTACACTGCGCAAAAATGGCAGATTCCGGAAATTCATTCTACAATCTGGCGGTTCGCACTGTTGTTGGGAGTTCCACCAGATACGGATGACTTTTCACCGTTCTCCTATTTGTCTAGTGGTATAAACGGGAAAAAAATCGATCCCCAAAAGCAGCTGATATAGTTAACAGTTATTGTATGGTATAACTGTCAAATATGAATATTTTTAGTCAATAGGTCGACCTAAGGCATATTTGGTTAGCATCTATAGGTACTTATTTGTTTCAGGATAGCAGAGCCATAATATCGTGTCTGTCTCTACAGGCTGTTTCCACCCCATTAGGCATTGAAGATTGTCTATGAAAACTTAAAATTTCTTAACAATAAGAAGTTTTTTAAACATACAATTTTAAGGAACCTTTGACTTTGGTTGTCGGCTACAAAATATAAGATTCACACAATTCGATTGGTGGCACCTGTTAGGGTCACAGGTCCACTGCCGAAATTAAAGATGAGACGTTGGTATCGAAAAGATATATTAACACATTAAGAGTAAAAGGAATAAAATATAAAGATAAAACTAAAAACCAAACACCAAGAAAAATATAACACAACAGTGACAACTTATGTCAAATTCAAATATATACAAAAAGAACGTAGGTATGGAAAATGAGCCAACAGCACCGATCAGATTTATAATTATTTAAGCACGTGCCGCCGGGCAAACCTGCGGCATTACCCGCGATTCATCGAGTTTATACCGTTTCCGTCGAAATTTCGGGATAAATAATTATAGCTCATACCACTTAAACAATGTGGTTTCTACTAGTAAAAGTTTATAATCGGTTCAGTAGATTACATACCCCCCTCAACATCACTAACTTTACTCATTATTTATTAATTAGCATTAAAATATTTCCTTGGCAGTTGTTTTTCTCTTGCAATTCTGAAACAGTATATTGTATGTACCAATATTATACTGAAGGGGCCACGTCTTCTAAACGAAGTAAAATGAATAATTAAATATTTTATTGAAACGTGTCCAAATCAGCATCATTAAATTAAAAACAAACAATGTATACACGCATAATTGTTGTGTACAACAAGGTGCAACGATAATATTATACAGGGCAAAGTATAAGCTAACTACCTAGATTATTTATTCTCATTAATCCGGCTGAACTGTGATTCTATTTTTAAATGTACTCTGTTCTATCGTGATCGTGTACCTAAGGTCGACGAGCTGACAAACTTGTGTGTTTACTTAGCACGTGTAATTTTTTTTTCATTGTGTTTTTCTGTTATCTTGCCGCGCTTACTGATCTATGACGTAAATATAAATGATATTAGCTTTAGCTGTTGGATTTTTTACTCGATTTCAAGGAAGTACGGGGATAGTTATTATGAACAAGGTATTGGAGGATTGGTTGTAATTATTGTCAATATTCTTCACAATGAGTACAAATTGTCAAAACAAAAGTAACCTAAGGGTTACAAACACACTGACTGTATCCATTCTCTGTGCGGGTTCTTGTTACGTATATATTGTTGACCCCAGTTATGTAATCAGTTACTGTATCGAATATACGTAATTAAATATAGACCGAGGTAAACAACTTAATTGGGAGGCTTTCGCTTACCTTTAGCCACGGGAGCTTTGTAAATCCTGAAAATAGTAATGTAAGCTCAATATTGTTTACCTTTAGGTCTTGAATGCAAGTTAAATAAATATGTATGATTGCATTTTACAAAGGAATACCTTAAAAACTTCTAATAGATTTGGGACATAAATAAAAGATATTCCAACGCAATTCGTCCAGTAAATGTCTTAAAAAGTTTCGTAAGGAATATCAAAGTCAAAGTCCCTAAAAATGCCTGGCTAAAAGTGACATGGGAGACATAATGTCTTCAAACTTGTACTTTTATCTAAAGATATAATAAAGTCAGAACATACTGGTCAGGTCTGATGCCAGATGCCGGAGGACAGAAAGGCGCGGCGCGATCTTGTAAAATCCCTTTGTACCATTGGGGTACCACAGAACTTAAGTAAGTACAGGAACATCGGCTGGAACATAGTGCGGTGTCACGCGAAAGGATCGCGTCACAAACGCCTACATCGGCGGCAATAAGCAAAGCAGTCAAAAAGGAAAGTCGCCTACGCTGGCATAGCCACGTCCTCCGAAGACCGGATAGTACGTGAGAAACAGTTACATCCTATCGTTACATTTTTTTTCGCAACACAAAACTCCCACTCTTACTACATAGGAATCAAACCAACACCTAGGATTACGGATAAGGACGATAGAATACTGTATCCAGTTTTTGCACGAGTCATAATGGATTAGCTACTTTAGCGAAAATATTCCTTGTGGGTGTCAATACATTTTTTTTTTCATTTATCTCAGCCAATCTAGTCAAGTAGCTACCGACATACCGTACGAACCCGTGTACAGTTTCTACTAGGTCAATCCGATGTTATTATTCTTTTCTTTCTTTTTTTTTGTTTTTCACAAGCCACGCACGAGTTTTACATTAAGGCCTCTCGCAGACTGGCGACGTAGTTTAGCACGATTGTGTAGGAACGTTGACTTGTCTTTTTGTGCTAAACGCAGACTAGACACACGTCATGTTTCGAATGTTCGTATATTGAATACACGTAACTGTAATAGTTTTGGTACATACGCCTAAGTCTGCAGTGACGCCATAGGTGCGTTATGTATGACCAGTTATCATAATAGGTGCGTCACCCGCTCCGCCCAAATGTCCTATACGTCTACCTTAGTCGTCATTCAGTTTTAATGGGCATGTCTTTAATAAAAACTAAAAAAATCAAACGATGAGAAGCGTTGCCTATTGTTGCCAAAAGCGTTGTCGAAGCCTGTATACCTACATACATCTATTTTTTATCATCGTTTTTTTAAACATAAAAATGTTGTGATACAGAATGGCGAGTTCGGCAAATAAATAATTGAATACGTAAGCACAGATAATATTATTAGGAAAACAAACAAAATTCTTCTATTAACGAACGTCTATAAACCAATACAAGATTATATTCCCTTGAGTAAATGTTTTTGTTTACGTACAATTTTATTTATATTTATGACAATTGAACTCATCTATCTGACGAGTCACAAGTCTAGGTTTTGTGATCACTATTACGGGCATACACAATGTTGAAAGTTGAACATGAAAAAATATTTGGGACGTTACAAACCAGGTAGGTGTTGTACATTGTGCTCTCATCTCGTATAATGGATTACCGATGTGCAAACAATTCGCCCACAATGTGTCGTAAAGGCGGGCGGTTTGGGACGATAATAAAACGGTACTTTTCACGGGGAACGTGCTGACCGCCTGCCGACGTCACCGACGCCCGCCCGCCCAAGATCAGCGCTGCGCAGCAAATGCTACTTTAGAATACTCTCACCATGCTCGGAGTTACATAATTATGCGGTTGGAATAAGGTGGAGCCCTGATGGTGAAGCTGAACATTACAGTACCGACATAAAGTAAAAAGACTTATATTGAAGATTTTTCTTGGCGAATACGCATGCCACTTGTTAAAGTAGCACTGCTGTATTCGTGGGGTACTGAATGAGGAATAAAATAGGTATGTGTTTAGGCCGACAACTTATGACCCAGCTTGATTATATATCAAGAAGCTTACATAAGGTAACAAAGAGGATCGATAGTTCAAAGTGTAAGAAAAGATCCTTGATCCTTGAAGCGTTGTAAACGGGAATAACGCTGTGGAAAAGACCTATTTTGTTTAAAAATTGATTGAGTTCCATCTTTATAAATACTATATTTTCTTGATTAATTGTTTTTCCGACAGCAAAACGTTTAACGACTAATTATGGGAGACGTTAACTTAAAAACATCCCTCGTTTCCGTCTGTCTATTTTTTTTTACAGTTTCAGAGAAGAAAAATCGACTTTTAACTGTCGACTGCTGGAAATTAAAAATTGCAAAACTAGTTAGCATTCGGCTCATTTCTTCTAGCGGAGAGTATTTTTGCGGCTCATTTGTTCCCTGTCTGTCACTTGTGTCATTATTGGTCAGTGAGCTGGAAAACTTGAGATATGTCTGAGGTAGGGGGCTCAGGTTAGAATTGTAGCGTCTCCTTTAACCAGGGGCGACAGACGACGACGCGCCGCGACGTGGCGGCGGCGCCGCATGTTGCAACGCCGAAGAATGAATGGAAAATCAGAAATAGAATACTACACAAACACTTCTGGGAACTGTATGCGGTTATTTTACGAGCATTTCATTATGTTGTGTTGGCCCAGTGACATAGTTTAAGGTTTATCCGCTGCGTTTTATTCACGAATACACGAATAAAAAGCAAATGTCACGTCTATTAAGAAACTCTCGTTATCAAGTAATTGATTCAAAGTATTCTTCAACATAGTAGCAGTGTTTAGTGGCATGCTTTTGGGGCTATTAGGGTTTTGATACACATTCAAGCTGGGTAGCATTGCTGTTGAGTAGAATTAATGAATATACTCTTTATTGCACACTGTATTTTACAAATGTAAAAATACAATAATTTTTAATTGCAAAAGACGACCTTATCGCTCAAATCGATTTCTTTCAGGTAACCTAATTCACAGATATAACGGAACTTAACTTTACTATAATGGGTAGTTACTTGTTTCCGGAGTGATTACCGTAATTCGTTCTAATAATGAGTTTTGACTTTATAATATTTGACTTCTTAGTGCTTACCGCGGTAGCCTCAAAAACATAACACCCTTACACTTGCCAGTTAAAGTGTACTATTACCCTTACGTTAGCAAGCAGTCAATAATCTCAAAGCTTATCAACTCCCTAAGATGAATAACTAGTGGACGCCCCGAGATTTCATTCGCGTAGTTTAGTAGTACCTGCATCCCAAATTTTGCGGTGTCTAACTTAAGCGGTTTAGATTTTTCACACAAAAGGATTTTCGGGTTAATTCCCGTTTCCGTGGGAATTTTGGGAATTCCTTCCTTAGTGCCTCTCTACGGTACCTAAGTTACGTCCGTTCCAGATTTCAAATGCCTACGTTTAGCCGTTTGGGCTGTACGTTGATATGTCAGTCAGTCAGTCAGCTTTTCCTTTTATATATTTTGATGATCACGATTTGGAAGAAATTACGGCAATCGCTCTAAAATCAACCATGCCTAGTTTTTCAAACAACCATTTGCCTCAGTACTCTTATGTCAATATTGCTTAATTTAAAATCTACAGTCATGTTAAAAACAAACAGATTCTGAATAAGAATCAGTTTTTTTATAATTAATCGCCAGTCATGAATAAATATTACCTTAAATAGCTAGCTATCTGTATCGCGATATGCGGACCGATCTCATGGAAACTAGACAAATATCATATCCGTATTTAGCATGATCAACGCTATATTACAATTAGCATAGTGAAAACTGGCCGCGTGTACTTACTATAATAATATAATATAATATACCGAGATATAGAAATGCAAGTATTAATAAATTACTCATAATAATAAAATAAAAATAAATACACTTCACGCCTTTTAATCCCAAAGCGGGGTAGGCAGAGGCACTTGCTAAGGCAAATGCCCACGGTTCACCAAGCGTATTTAACCCAACGTGACAGGGGGTGAGCCCATCGCCGTTATAGGGTTCACACACCTTGTGGTGTGGCGGGTTTCATCACGATGTTGTCCTTCACCGTACGAGCGTTGCGTTGCGTACATAGGCTCTGAAAAAGAGTTCCATTGGTGCACGTCCAGTAGCCGGACTCGAACCCGCGACCTCCCGGTTACAAGTCAAGTATCCGACCAACTGGACCACAGACGCTCTTATAATAATTTAATTCGCGCTTTAATTCAAACACGACAGAAAATTTATAGTCCGTTGCAATTTAATAACAATACAAAGAATACTGCTAAAGTATAGTGTTAAGTTTTATACAATTAATAACCTATGAAATCTTAATCAACGATTAATTACTACCTCTGCCTACCTAACCAGTAACGAGTGGGCGTGTACTCTGTGTACCGCGTAAAGTAAGGTACATATTTATATACATACACTGAGAAGCACACGACACTTGAATTATATATGTTGGTACCTGGAAAACATTAGACATTACAAAAAACAACAATTATCTGTAAAGTCATAATATTATCTAATATAAAATATAATATCTAACAATACGATAACCTCTGTCTTCCATTTAATACGTGGGCGTATATTTGTGAAAATGACAAGCTATTTTTATATTTACACCTAGAATAATAAAATAATATTGATTTTTCTGATTACTCCGTCAACACGAGTGCGTCCTCGAAGGGAAAATGTCTAATAATAAATTGACTTACGAGTCGAAATTACCTTATGAAAGGGGCCACTTTAATTACTGTCCCGGCTGGTATCACCCTTTACATAACGTCCTTTGCTTTGATACAAGTTTAATATAAAATCACAGAAGAACATAGCCCAGTGACTCGAATAATATAACCTTACTAGCTGTCCCGGCAAACATTTGTTTTGCCATAATAAGTCGCCTTTGTACCCCGTGTATTGGGAGAAATACAACTGGTAGATACATAAAAAATAGATAGTAGCCGATTCTCAGACCTACTGAATACGCATATAAAATTTGGTAAAATCGGTAAAGCCGTTTCGGAGGAGTATGGCAACGAAAACTGTGACACGAGAATTTTATATATTAGACTAGCTGTCCCGGCAAACATTTGTTTTGCCATAATAAGTTGCCTTTGTAACCCGTGTATTGGGAGAAATACAACTGGCAGGTGGATAAAAAATAGATAGTAGCCGATTCTCAGACCTACTGCATACGCATATAAAATTTGGTGAAAATCGGTAAAGCCGTTTCGGAGGAGTATGGCAACGAAAACTGTGACACGAGAATTTTATATATTAGATATATAAGAGTACGTATAATCATGGTAGTTGATACATAACAACTACCTGAACGGTAAACGTTGTTTTGACTAAACAGTAAAGGAAGTATTATATGTATGTATTATACATATGTGTTTATTAATACATAACTACATAGGTGACAATAATAATTCGCATTTATTGCACAAATCTTAACCCCGTATCCTAACGAAAATCAGTAGTTAAGTTGATAATTGATAAGTTTAAGTAAGTACTTGAGCGTATTTAGTCCCTGATGCAATAATACTATTATAGCAATTGTTAAGTGTAATATGTATTATAATGTAAAGTATAGATTTAGGGAAAGCGGCGATGAGCTCACACCCCATCAAATACACTTGGTGAACGGTGAGCATTTGCTTAGCAAGTGTATGTGTCTACCCCGCTTTGGTATCAAAAGGCGTGAAGTGTATTTTTTATATTATTTTAGCTAATTTCAGAAAGTGTCAATATTGTATTTATTTTAACAGTAAACCGCACCTGTGCTGTGCCTGTAAGGATTGAAAAGTTATAGTTTCTTATTTTAAGTATAAAAAATATTCCGGGCCCAAAAAAGCCACTTAAATATCCACCAGTATATTTCCTACACCGTTATCTTTAAATAATTTCTAAGAAGGTAGTTATTGCTTCCGAATGTGTATCGCAAGCAGTATATTACAAAGTAACATTCAGTAAATTGATGTGGGTCTATTTAGACGAACACAATGTTCAACCATTTATTTTTAGACATCATGTCAGTATTGGAAACAGCTAGTTAACGGCAAGTAGGTGACATGTATACTTCGCGAAAGGTCATCGCCAAAGGTCAAACAATTGTCACGGAAAATTGGATAAGCCACGCTCCTTCAATGTGACATTTCATCCTTGTTATGAAATAAAAGTGGGAAAACTGAAATAGTAATTGTATAATACTAATAGAAGTCGACAAACAATGCAGAGGCGCATTCCTACTAAATAATTTACTGGCGTGACTACTGCTGCCATGGAATAGGCTGCTGTTCCCTGCTTATTAACCACTTATTATTTATGTAAGTATCCATGAATTAGTGAGTATCAATGGCAAAACATACAAAGGACTTATGTAGAAGTCTTTGTTATGGTATTTTGTGGTAGAAACGAATATTATCTGTAATATATAAATAAGTAATATTATAAAGGGGATTTTTTTAAATTAAGGTTTGTTATAAATAAACTCAGGACCACTGGTCGGTTTTCGATAATTATTTAAACATTAGAATTCTAAATTATCGCTGAGTAACTTAAGCTAATAAGCTATATATTTTTTTTGAAATCCTACGAGAACGGTGGTGACGGTGGTATACCCCCGCTCTAGGCACGGATAATGTAAAATATTATGAAAATTTACAAAAAGCTACAGTGTTTCCTGGTCTCCTAAAGTTATCAAAATCCTATTTAATAAATGTACATACCGACATTACTTACACACTCTAAGCGATACTCAGGGACAAGCCCATCACCACCCAAGGCCTTCTCTGGAGATTTTACAGCATTTCTTTTGTATGAAAAATCTAAACGGCTCAAGTTAGACGCTTGAAAATTTGGAATGCAGGTATTACTACGCGAATGAAATCGCGGGGCGTCCACTAGTAAAGGTATATTTGCAAAATAACGTACCGTATAACGGACAACTAGTTGATTTATATAACAATACAAGGAGTATTCAAAAAGCAAAGACATAACAAAAATTACATTGAGTATTCTCAAGGACAGCTCGAGATTAAAACTTCCGGCTTTTAAGCATACATAATTTATCTCGGTATGATGTCTATTGACGTGAAGTACAATAAAACAGCACGGAAATGTTAATAAAGACTACCGAGTTTCCACTGTGTTGTGTCTCGGAAGTGCACAAAAAAGATAATAAAACCAATATTCCGAGATCTATTGGTTTTATTCAATCAATTTCTGAGCAACTGTAGCCCTACGTCGCGTCGTCTAACAAGATAAACAAACGCAATAAAAAGTAGTTTGTTTTAAATCATCTGTATCTAAAATGAAAAAATAAATTAAATCATTGCGGATACAGCATTTGGATCTCAGTAAATTATTTATCTCAGTTAATTTTATTATATAACATAGCCTACATAAGTATGAACAGATTTTCTCAAAACAAACGTCCTCTAAGAAATGTCTCAATCCATAAGGCTTCGTGTCACATAAGGTAAATATCATAGAGCGATCGCTCCAGAATCTTGGAAGTTGGGATAAAGTTGTTTTTTATAAGATATATAAAAGGGAATCTACAACAATTTCGCCACAATCCCGATTATTGCCTCGTAAAAATTTCAGAGCTCACAGGATCAGGGCACGAAATATAAGTTGCCGGAGATAAAGGTTCAAAGGGTAGGGTGGTTTTCTCTTTTGGAAAATCCTTGCGAAGGGCGTTAAGTAAATCATAATCATAAATCCGAGACACCTCGACATTTCCGCAAGTGTGACAAGCGTGGGCGCGGTGCCTCGTACAAAATTCGATTAACTTTTTTTTTTTCACTTGACAAAATGTATTGTGTAGGTTTTGATAGAGGCTTTGATGGAGGGCTCCGCTATCTGATTTTACCAAAAATCTCCGTTGGTACAGAAAAACGCAACCTCCGCGTTAGAACGACAGGAATTTATCGTGGAGTTTAACTTTAATTGAATTTGACTGTGATTTATCATCATCAGCAACCACATGACGTCCACTGCTAGACGACGGCTGTCACTGAGTTTAAATACTTATTTGTAATGTTTTTGCCCTCATTTTGTATAATATGGCGTGTTGAATAAGGATGATGGACTGCCCTCTTAATTAAATTTTAGACGTGATACCTCTTTGTTATTTTTAGTGTGACTGTATTCAGATTCTATAGACCAATGGTAAAGGTATAGTAAATTAAGTGGTACTTTATAGTTTGGTTATATTGAATGCACATCTAGAAGTCGTCATCATTTTCCTGACCTAATCCCAGACTAGCTGGGGTCGGCGCAACACGTTTCTTTTCGCCATTCATCTCTGTCATTCGTCATCTCTGCATTTACACCTTTCACGCACATGTAATTTTTCACACAGTCCTGCCATACCTTCTTTGGTCATCTAGAAGTACGAATGTATTAATATTGAACGCCCCGCGATTCTTTCATTTCATCCGCGTACTTAATTCGTAGTATTTCAGCCGTTTTAGCTCTACGCTTCAAGGTACCAAAAATATATGTATGAAAGAATTATTCCTCTTGAAATGATATAAAAAAAGTCCACGACAGTATATGTCTATTTTTAAGATTAACTCACTAGATCCGATTTTATGGTAATCAACATACATACATACACTTCACGCCTGTCTCCCAGAGGGGTAGGCAGAGACTACAGATCTCCATTTGTCACGGTCCTGACATACCCCTTTCGCTTCATCTACATTCAATACATCTTTTCATACATGACCTCCGGTTTCGAGTACTTTTCACGCCACCTTCGGCCAGGACATCACCAATCTGGTCAACATAATGTCCTTCTGGGGCGACCTCTACTCACCCGGCCCATTACATCACCCATATAAATCTTTTTCGTCAATCGACTTTCATCCATTCTCTCCATATGCCCAAACCACCGAAGCATGCCCTTTTTAATCTTGGTCACTACGTCTTCCTTCAAACCGCAACTTTCCCTTATCACACTATTCCTTATCCTGTCATTCAATGTCACACCTTTCATGCTCCGCAATGACCGCATTTCTACGGCATTGACTTTACTTTTATGCTTCTTCTGCCAGCTCACAGCAGGGCTCACAGCAGGATTGCAAACATTACCGAGGAATCAGCCTTCTTAGTATCGTCGGCAAAATGTATGCAAAAGTGTTGATCGAAAGGGTAATACGTGAGACTGATGAAAAAATCTGGGATGTACAAGGTGGTTTTAGGAAGGGAATGGGATGCACCGACCAAGTCTTCTCTTTGCGCCAGGTGACGGAGAAGTTTTTGGCTAAAAACCAAAAGGTTATCTGCGCTTTCATGGACTTAGAGAAGGCTTATGATCGGGTACCCAGGAATGAGTTGTGGACCTTGCTGCTGTCCCGGTTCAGGTTGGACAGGACCTTGGTACGAGCTTTGAAATCACTTTATGATGATTCCAGTGCCTGTGTCAGGGTAAACGGGACCTACTCAGACTGGTTTGGCATCCATAGAGGTGTCAGACAGGGATGCGTAGCGTCTCCGTGGCTGTTCAATCTGTTCATGGACAGTTGTTTTGAAGATCTGAAAGGTCGTGATTGGGGTCTAGATATGGGTGGTTTAATCATCAAATGCCTTTTATATGCTGACGATCAAGTTCTTCTTGTACCGTCGGCGTATGAATTGCAGCAGATGATTAATTGTATGAATGAGTCATTGAAAAGGAAAGGAATGAAAGTGAATGCTAGTAAGACAAAAGTAATGGTAGTCGAAAATAATGAAAGGACAGTTTGTGAGTGCATGATTGACGGTGAGAAAGTTGAACAAGTGGATGAGTTTGTTTATTTGGGATCTCTATTTACAAGTGATGGAAAGTTTGACAAAGATATTGAAAGAAGAGTGAGTGCGGGTAATAAGGTTAACGGTGCCCTTCGCAGTGTTATGGAGAGCAAATTCATGTCGAAAAAGGCAAGATTGGCTGTCCATGACGCTGTACTGGCACCTACCTTAATGTACGGGAGTGAAAGTAGGGTATGGCAGAAGAAGCAATGGTAATCAAATTTGTTCTAAATTAAAGCATGATTTGGTATAATATTATAAAGACGAAAGAATTGTATGGATGGATGTTTGTAACGAATAAAAACTACTTGACGAAGGAACGATGAATGCGAGTAACACCGCGCAGTACAGCTAGTATACTTATGGAGGTGTACCTTGACAAGTGTGCTCCATCGTAAACCACATCGTTGCTTAACATCAGGCAGGATTCAAACGCTTGTTCGTAGTGATAAAAAAATTCTATTTATCACCTTGTACACGAAATACAGTGACTGAAATGGGGAATTCTCCATTACCATTTTATATCATATTTTCGTTCCTATTACTATTTTTAATCTTATATGTTGTTTTAATGACAGCAGCATGAAAAATCTATGACGTAAACTAAGGAATATTACCCCGTTATTTTTACGCCCCAAACATCAAACAAATAAAAATATTTCATAAAGAATTCCGTAGCTCTCTCCAAAATCACAATATCTTAAAAGCATAATATCATAACTATCTCAATATTTTATTCAGTAAAATGTTATATCCACCACTACAGCAAGACCGTGATGTGATTTGTACCAGCTTTTGCTGACATTTTTACAATGTCTGTGAGCAAATTCAGTATCCTCGACGCTGTTTTATTTAATTTTCCTTTGATCGAATCGGGAAATTACAAGCCGTGATTGGTTGGGTAATATGGCGCAATGGCGCGAAACCCGAGGTTAATTCCCTGGACCCACTGAGTTTCAATTAGTTAGGTAGGTATACTAATAATAGAATTTAATATTCCTCGATGTTTTTGTCGACTATCGGTAAAATTAATCGTTGTTCTGTTAAAATTAATCTTTGTTTTTATAAGATCAATAGGCATATACACTTACAAACACCTGCATTTTACCATTTAACCAAACGAGGCAGATTCATTGCTCTTATAAAATGCATTCATCTTCCGGTTCACACAAAGAAAAATATATGTTATGCCTTATCAGACTTATCGGCCTATCTTTGCTTGCAGCTGGAACGAACCACCGAAAACTCCGATTTCACGTTCAATCTCAATAATATTCTATATTGTTGCTCTGTGTCTTAATTCACTCTATGAAATTTTCACAATTTTCCCATAAACACCTTTTTAGTGCGTGTAAAAGGACCACATCGCTGCTTAACATCAGGCAGGATGGTGGTCAAACGCTTGTTCATAGAGATTAAAAAAAAAGGACCCCGAGCAATGGTCTTAGAAACGTTGTTGGGCTCATCAATATGAACAACTTTTACTATTAAAATGCTTTAAAGAAAATAAAACCGACTTAAACCAGTATTTATTTTACATATATTTGTGGCTTCCTCATGGATGCCGCCGGAACTGAGCCAAATTTAAATGGTACCAAAAGCGAAGCACTTGTTGTTTTTTGCTTGAAAGCAAAAAAAATATATGCACATCGGTTTAGTTTTGAGGTAACAAACATAAATACCGACGAATGGGGAATTTTCAAACTCCAAAAGTTTCTTATCTGGATGTCGCTAGTAGATATCCAGGGGGACTTCTGTTAGTTATATTTTAGTGCGTTTTTTTAATTATTTGGGTGAGTTATTTAGACTTCAGACACTTTTGTAACATGTAAATAAACAATCAAAAAAGTTACTGTCGCCTTCAATACGGACTGCTTGAAGTTATTAATTTCTTTTTAGATTGTATTTCACGCCTTTAGACGAAATAGTTACAGCTAGTATCATTTATTCTTCGATAAACAACGACTAGAATGCCGTAGAAGTGCGTCGAACATTCGAGAGGCCTAAAGAACATTCCAGTATCCAAGTCGACGCATACAAACCATTACACAGTGTCTATATGCTAACAGATACTCATGGAACCATCTAGAAGTCTCTGTACTTGGATACCTACCACCAACGACTGAAATGTTCCAGAAGAAAGAATCAAATACTTGTGGTGTGAAAGTACAACTACCTATGACCAACTACTTGTATTCTGTCAGTATAGGCATTCAAATGTAATAGAAAGATCTCGAATGTTCAGTAGAAGTACACACAGATCATTCCAGTATTCTAGTCGCAGCACACATACCCAACTAAGTGTGAAAGAGATACAAAATAGAACCTTCTAGTAGTGAGTCACTATACTTGGATTACTAGCGACGCGACGCACAGTGTTCGGTCTAGAACAAGCTAGCTGGACAAAATTATTTTATCCTTTTTTATGGCTTGTCATGTCATATTATTATGACGTAAACAAAACAGAATAAGAAGAAAAACTAATAAATAGTATTTTAATCACATATATTTATTCATTTATAAAAAAATATCAAATAAAATCCTAATATTTCTTAACAACTAAGTATAACAATAAAGAATTCTTACATAGTAATATTTAAAACAAACATTTTTACATGAAAATATTTATTTAAAATTCTAATCTATATTTCGTCTGAAGAAGACGTCATGGTCCATTCCTGAAGAATCAGACAAAAATAATTTTCTTTGTCAAAACTAAGAAAAGTCACATTTTGTGTCTGAATCTCAGGTACAGAAGGCTGGACAATGAGATTTAATACATTACTAGGTAATTGCATTAGTTTTTTGCGAGGTACTTCTCTCAGCGAGTTAATAACAGGATCGGAAGTTATTAGAAGCATATTCATTAAGTCTGTATTCGTTGCAATCCGTGAGTTTTTTCTAGTATGACGTTCACGAAATCTTCGGCAGTCCTTATTTCTAGCCTCTTGGGCTTCTTCAGAAAGCTGCCCAATAGGAAGATGAAATGACCTGATGACTGCCGTGCTGTGCACTAATATCTTGTGAACAGTGACTGGCATTGGGTACCACAAATACAGACTTAAATATAGTTTTCGCGTGTCAAGGCAAAATTTTTCAAATTCTTCGCAATTAATTTCATACCCCGAAGCCAAAGTACATAAAATAATGTAGAATTGATTTAATAGTTCACTGTCCAATCCTGTTATTTCACTACTAAGAGCTGCATTTGCAAAGAACGTGTTGTGTTTCCATCATTTGTATTGTCATCACCTGGTTTTGGCTTATCTACAACGAGACCCATACGAGTTTTGAATGCATGCTTCACTTTTTCCGATCTCTCCTTGACAATGGCCTTTTCGTAGTCTCCTCTTACTTGACATTTCGTAATGTCTAATCTGTAGCTTATGTGAAGAAGGCATTCAAAAGTTCGAATCCATGCGTGTAAAGTAGATAAACCAAAACTCAAGTTTTCTGGGTTGTGTGAAAAATCCTTTGACCCTCGTCATACATGTTTTTCAGAGTGGCGCCACATATGTAACATCTTTGAGCAGAAGCAGTATCTGTCAATGCGTTAAATACTTTTCCGTCAGTCACGGTCAAACAATTTGGTTCCAACACCTTGTTGGTCTCCTCTATGGTAAATTCTTTTGTTTCCTTAGCGAATACGAACTTAAGAGGGCGGCAATGTGCACAATGTGGAAGATGGTCGTGGATTTTGCCATATAACAGTATCACCTTTGAGCAATCGTAAGGGAACAAAAGAATACACAAAAAGAAACTCATCTGAGTCATTAACGTCATAAATTTTTTGTTTATATGTGCTATCATGACCAGAACTTCCGTCACAGCCCCAATTCGATCATATAGTGAATGATGAATCAGTGTCATCCAATCCAGGTAAAATACTACTAATGACTTCTTTTTGCACTTGAACAAGTCGTGCGGCTGTTAAATCTACGATAGCTTGAACCTTTATATCGGCTCGAGATTCTGTCACAGTAATATTTTCCTTGGACGGCACACAAGACAATTTGGCTTTACTTACAATATGATATGATGGAAACACGAAACTCCCAGCTTTCATTGCCCATTTTCTGGTCTGCTTATAACTTTACTATGCGTTGTGGATTTACTATCGACATAGTAGGCCAAAGCTTCTTCTGCACTCAATGGTCTGGATTTTGGTTTGCCACAATCACACTTTTCTTTTCCACCTCTGAGCTCTTTTATTTGATTTGCCACATTTCTGTGACCCTCACGTCGACTTGCACACTCTGCAGCCACCATAAGTTCAGTAGAACTTTGCGAAACAATTATCATTTTAAAAATGCAATTATATAGTACATACCTTTGATTTGGATATCCATCACTAAAACACTTAATCATTTCACGAATAATATTGGTAGATGTTATTAGCACTAGAGCAAACTTGCAACTGTTTTGAAAGTGCTAAGTAAACATTAGTAGTCAGTCGCCTTTGCTCCCGGATACCTAATTAGTGAACAATAGAAATTAATGGCTTTTCTCGGAATTGCTACCTGGCAAGGGTTGCTTACCACAAGGTACCGTTAATTCCCGGTAATTGAGACATGAGTTTTGTAAACCTAGCTTGTTCTAGATAGAACACCGTGCGTCTGAAATGTTCGTGAGTTATATAGAAATTTCATGTATGTGTACCGACTACTACTTACGTTAAATAACACTCAGTTATATATCCGTGAATGAATGTAGTAAAAGGATCTCGAAAGATCGAGAAAAAAGTGGAATATTTCGGAAGCCACAAGTAAGTACACACACAAGTACTTACCGTTGTACCTACCTACAACAGTATAACATATAAACACGCGTTCCGACGGTTAGGTATCGAATTATTATTATTAGAAGTTTCGAATCGAGAAAATACCTAAACCTACTCGTATGGTCTCGATTGGGTACCGTTGGTATATAAAGAGCGACGATCGAGTCAGCGGACAGTTTCAACTAAACAGCGATACAGTGAACATCCAGAAAGAAAACTAAAGAGAGATAACAAGTGATTGTGTGATTGTAAAGCGGTTTTATTTTAACTATTGTAATTAGTTTGTGTAATTACAGTGCCGTAATAAAGTGTAATTCTTCATAATCGTAATACCTAATTTTCTATCGGTACCCACCTCCCACGTTCGTAACATTTGGTGTCAGAAGTGGGACAGAAAATGCCGATCACTCCTCGAGATCAAGAACCAAAGGGCGTCCAGACCCGGAGCCAACGTACAGCGGAGGACTCTACGCCAGTCGTGGCTGGTCCATCTAATGTCACTGCACCGGCATCGTATAGTATCGTAATAGTGTAATTTTCTACGTACGTAACAATATTTTACCTTTGATACTAGTAGTTCTCTACTATATTATGCATGTATTATACATATAATGGAATCGCCCTCTGCATTAAAAGAAACCGTATTAAATTCTATTGCGCACTTTTAAGTAGATATAAGCTTTTGTAAGTAAGCTAATGATACTTACGTAAAATGTATTCAATCAACATTATATTCATTATATTCATTCTTTCATTTCCCATTTTTTTATTTACAAAAACGTAATAATTAGAGTAGACACATTTTTTATTTTAATTAAATGTTGTATTGTGTTCGAAACAAATTACTGTCCTGATGACTGTTTATTATTTTTTGGTGTATTTATACTAAGAAATACGTACATATCCACGTTACGGAAACATGTTTGTTTTTAACGATAATGTACATCCACAAACCTTATGAAATATAACCAGCAGGTCATCCAGCTTCCCGTGCAGGTCTCCGCAGACGGTTATCTGACTGGATATGGATGTGGTGGCCACGTTGATGTTGGGCAGCCGCTTAAGCGCCTGAGCTGACTCCTTCAGGATCTGCGCCACGTGTTTGGGATGCAGACGGTGCTGGAATAAAAGTATTTATTCATCAATCATTCACAAAAAGTGTGATACAAATAAGGAAAAAAAGAGCAATGGAACCGTAAGTAACGCCAATGGCTAAGTAGAATGAAAAAGAGGATTTACTCTCCTACAAGTTTGATAGCAATATAAACCCTAACTATAAGAATAGTACTTTCACTGAAGGTTACAGGCAAAGAACAAGGAATGTCACTTTTTTTTGTTTTTTAATTGGAAGAAACTTATTGTCTATGGTACTTATATTCCAAATCATTAGCTTTTAAAGAAAACAACTAGATAGCGCAAAACGGCGGTTTTGTTTTTGGTTGAAAGGAAAAAACTAGGAATGTCCATAACTTTCAAACTTTTGAATGTGTATTTCTCAAAATCAACTCATTAAGACATACCCTATTCTTTGCCTGTCCCCTTAACTATAACCAA
The DNA here is from genome assembly GCA_012932125.1 of Conopomorpha cramerella. Lineage (NCBI taxonomy): Eukaryota > Metazoa > Arthropoda > Insecta > Lepidoptera > Gracillariidae > Conopomorpha > Conopomorpha cramerella. The sequence goes on from SJJU01000016.1 coordinate 73,092, forward strand.
ACAATTATTCCAAATAGGGGAAAGAACAGGCATCTTTATACCAGGTATTTAAATTTTTCAAATGAAAAATAAACCCCATTAATTGTTTATTTCAAATTTAAATTTAAAATGCGGCATAGTGAACAGATTAAGAAATCTATTTAAATGCGTGTTTACGCAACTAACGTACACGTCGATCTAGACTCTACATACATACATACATACACTTCACGCCTGTCTCCCAGAGGGGTAGGCAGAGACTACAGATCTCCCTTTGTCACGGTCTTGACATACCCCTTTCGCTTCATCTACATTCATACATCTTTTCATACATGACCTTCGGTTTCGAGTACTTTTCACGCCACCTTCGGCCAGGGCATCACCAATCTGGTCTGTATATGTCCTTCTGGGGCGACCTCTACTCACTCGGCCCATTACAAAATGTAATTAAAAACTCTTTCGTCAATCGCCTTTCATCCATTCTCTCTATATGCCCAAACCACCGAAGCATGCCCTTTGATCTAGACTCTAATGATTCATCATTGGAAAATAGTACCACCCAAGAGAACATAATAATAATTATTATTGAAAATATGTCATGAAGTGTCTACTGAAAATCACTGAACTAATTCCAAATGAAAATAATAAAACAGTTATTTAAAATTCCTTTTTCTATCTAGGATCTCACTTGTATGATTACATCTAAGATGCCATTTATTTATTGTACAGTAAATTAATTAAAATATATGAGTTTTGCACGTCACTTCATACCCACACCAGCATTGTTTGTAAAACCACGTTCCGGTGTATCTTCCCGCACTGTGTAATCATTTGACAAGTTCCTTTGATCTTCACAACGACGGGGATTGAAACGGCCTTGCCATAGGAGTAATTAAGGGATGTAATAGCTAAAATAGTTATGTAATAATAATACCCTTCACGCCTTTTAATCCAAAAGCGGGGTAGGCAGAGACACTTCTTGCTAAGCAAGTGCCTCACGGTTCACCAAGCGTAGTTATTTAATCCAACGTGACGGGGGTGAGCCCATCGCCGTTACAGGGTTCACACACCTTGAGGTGTGTGGGTTTCATCACGATGTTGTCCTTCACCGTATGAGCGTAGGCTCTGAAAAAGAGCTCCATTGGTACACGTCAAGTAGCCGAACTCGAAACCGCGACGTCCCGGTTGCAAGTAAAGT
>SJJU01000018.1:0-21531 GCA_012932125.1 Conopomorpha cramerella
CCGTTCTTGAGTTATAAATGGAGTAACTAACACGACTTTCTTTTATATATATATAGATTAAACTGTTCGCGTACTTCTGTACGTACAGTTCACAAAATGTTTTACATTTCCAGGAGCTTTGTTATTCCGCGGACGGTCGCCTAGTGTGTCACCTTTCGGCCGTGGCATGAGACTGCTGGCGCTGAACGAGTCGTGCAGCGAACTCTCCCACTGCATACACGATCAGAAACCACCAGTCCGGATGACGGAGCTGGGCCAGAGCCTCGGCATCCACCAGGACCTGGTCGTCAGCTCCAAATTCTCACCGAGACATCACCTGCTTGTAACTGGCTGTTTAGAAGGGAAGATTGTCTGGTACAGTCCCTTCAGTGGAGAGTCGCTCTATTAGATCGGTGTATGTTTTCTTTACAGAGACTAAAGTTCTGGTCCGAGAGCCCGCGACTCACAGACGAAGGTGACGTTTTTTTTTATACCTGTAAGTTTTTCCATGTATGCTTTTTCAAACAGTCTAATACAGGTAATAATCCAAAACTACACAGTTTAAGTTGTTTGACCTTTCGCAGTTAATAAATAGTAAAGGTATAAAATAGTCACTTAACGTAACTTCGTTTGAATATTTGTTTTTTTTTTATTTAGATACATTACTGATGTGAACTCTTAGCTGGCAAACCCACCCAAACTTTATAGTTCGTTATTACCTGTTTGGTAACATACATGGTAAACTTTTTACCTTATAATACGTAACGGAGTTGCGGCAGTCGCGGGCGTAACTACCTGTAATATGATATTTTTTTACTATCGTTTGCATGTTCTGCTAGAGGGTGTTGACCGTCGTCTTGTATGTTATTTTTACTGTATAAATTGTTGTCCAAGGAACGGACAAATGTTCCCTGTATGTTTTATAACTCCGCCGGTCTTTACCGTACCCATCTTCATCGCCCCAGTATAAGGATTTTCCGATTACATAATGTGAAAACATATTGTTTCTGGTTTAGCGTATTTGTGATTACATATGGATGGCTTCCCACCAAAAAGGTCTAAGCGACATTTAAGTAATTTTACAGGAGAGTGGCTTAAAGTTTAAATAAAGCAATGTTTTGGGAGAAAAACACATAATCTCTGCCGCATAAGCTACATCAAACTATGTCATACAGGTATGAAACCTAGACAAATCGACGCAGAAAAAAGGCGATCCAAACTGCATACTAAACACATTTTAGACAAAAATGTCGCTTAGGCCTTTTTGGCTGGAAACCATCGATATCCTTAATACAACAATGGATTGTGGATACACTTCTCGTACAATACATATACGATTTACTGTACGAAGTAATGGGGAAGAAAACGCATAAACTATAGTCGTATGACTAAATTCTCGAACGATTTGACACTCCATATCGTACGCGTACGGATAGCTGAGTTTTCGAAAAATACATTATCTGGGTAAGTTATTATACATTCATTTGATAGTATTAATTGAATCATTTCATTCCATTATGAAATTACATCTCTATCCCTGAACACCCGGGAGATTAATTTCGCAGAGTGATAGATCGATCTGTCAAATCGTTCGTCGAAATAACGTAAACAGTATAATGGCGCTAGTGTCGCGTGACCCAAAAACCACACGATTGGTTAATCGATTGTTACAAGTTCAGTCTGTGAAATGTTTCAATTTCATTGGTTCATATGGCTCAATCGTTAGAGGCGCCATCTGAATTTAGCTTCGCGTTTTCTTCCTCTATAAGATTTTCTCCATCATGCACGAATAATGAACTTAGAGCTAGAACACATTTGTAACTTACAGGGTTTTTAGCAAGACGTTTATTTGACAGCTGATACCTTCCATGTTTCTGTCAGTGTCAAACTTTCCATACATAAAAATGTCATTAAAGACGGAAATATTGACAGGATCTGTCAAATAAACGTCATGAAAAATTCCTCAATGCTGTGCAATAGGTTAGTTGGGGTCCACAACAAACAGGACTACTTCCTACTACTGCCTGGCGTTTATCCCGGGTACCTAATCCGAATGCGGGGGAGGATCTAAAAATCCACATTTTTTATATTAAATTTGCCAAACCACGATGACGAATCATACCTCAAGTACAACAAGGGGGGAAACAGTTGCGTCACCTCGCTCAACGTGGCCTCCCAGTCCCCACCTCTCCGCGCAATACCTAAGGCGAGGAATAGCGGTTGCGGTCAGACAATAGTTGAAAATGTGTTCTAGTTCTTATTACAATAATGAATGTTATACAAACCAAACGCAGTGTCGTCGTCTCTCTCGCACGAATGACAAGGGTGTAAATGACAGAGACTAAGACTGAATAATTATGTACCTATATCATTAAAGTCTATCCTAGTAGAAGTACGATTATTTTGTCCGATATGAAATGAAGTGAAAATGAACTCTGCTACGTAGAAATTAAGGCCTTTTTTTAAACTCTCAAGCACAGAAACTAGCTCAAGTAAATATTAACATTTAGCAACATATTATTATATGTTTAACATTTTCTGGGATGTGCCGTTATGCAATATGAGGGTTCCGTTATGATTAATTACTTTTACGCGCTTTAGTTATAAACTAAGAGACAATTTGGCTCCCAAGAGATAGTTCTGTGCGGGTGTAATATAAATCGATGAAATTCATAGCTCAAATCCTTAGCTTAGTCCTTTGTGGGTACATTTTCCTAACGTTGCAATGAGGATTTTTCATTTTATTTGTTTCAATTTAGTTTGCTATTTTCTCATAATATGCCGCTACGGTGTTCTAAGTCGAACATCAATAAAACCCTCTTTGACGGAAACTTTTTGCAAACAACTTCAATCAATATTAAAGAAATGTCACGTCGTAAAAATTCTATAGTTTATTTAAAAGTGGCACAGAAACTAGTAGTGACTTTATATGTCGAGTACAGGAAAATGAGTTCAAAAATGTCTCATTTCATCCACTTCTGCTTTAATGGGGAATTTTCTTTGACGTTTTTCTGACAGATTTTCGGGTGGAGAACTGTCATTACTGTCAAACTTTGTTTGGAATGTATGACAGTAATGACAGTTTTCCGCCCGAAAATCTGTAATAAAAACGTCAAAGAAAATTCCCCATTAATCGTGTTTCTCAAAAAAAAAAAAACTATGCCTTTTTGCTTTAAAAGTAAATCTCATCTTATTTCAGTATCGGACCAAATAGCAGAACTACTGATACTAGTGTAAAGAGTGACGTCACGCTCATTGACATTAAAAAAAAACTTTTCAAATCTATCTAGTTGAATAAAATAAATAAATTGTCAAAAAAATCAGCAGCGCTGGTAGTTGTAAATAGGTTAAAATTTCTAGTAGACTCACACTGAAGTATACTTTGTAAGGTACAAAATGTGGAATTGTTTTTAATCTTATACCTTCTTACAAACAAGAACACTAACTCAGTATTAGTAGGCTCATTTATACGGCTCCGTTTTCTGGTACGTTCAAATAACTATCCGTCAAAATTATCTATGTAAAATGCATATATGTATTTTACCGTTATAAATTTCCAGCAGTGTGCAAAATGCAGCCGTCTATATGGGCCTTTATCTGGTTGGTGTAACTGTACCCCGTGTGTTATATAGAGTTAAGGGTCAACGCACATTTATCGGCATCGTATAGGCCGTGAGATCACTCATGCGATGTCATATTTCCTACACATTCTTCATCATCTATTACTATTAAGGAAGGATATATGTGCGTTCACCTTAAGAAATACGAGTTATTCCGGTCGCAATACTTATGTGTGTAAATATCTAGTCTTAAATGACATTCTGTGTATTTTACTAAATACACCCTACTGCCTGACATAACGTGTTTTATTAATTTTTTTTTCTTTAAAATCTTTGTCTTGCAATCACGGTTTCAAGTCCGGCTCCTGGACTGGACGTGTGCCAATAGGACTCCTTCAGAGCCTATGTACGCAACGGAACGCTCGTACGGTGAATTACAACATCTTGATCCCGCACTCCACAAGTTGTGTGAACCCTATAACGGCGTAGGGCGCAACCCTGTCACGTTGAGTTTAAATACGCTTGGTGAACTGTGGATATTTGCTTAGAAATTGCCTCTGCCAACCCCGCTTTGGGATTAAGACCGTGTATTATTTTTAAGAAAAAAAGAAGCGACGTCCAGTACTACGCTCGCTCAGACGATTTTTAAAGTTCCTCATTTCCTTATCAAGGGAATATCTAGGTAATATCTACCAAACAAAAAAAATCAAATCATTTTTTAAGGAAACGCGCACTGACATGATTTTAAATGTTTAAAACGGGTATTATAGCGCGAAGATTAATCAAAGACAAGCATTAGCAAGCTTACCTTCGTTGTTTGCCCGACGTTTCGACACAGTTACATGTGTCGTGGTCGCGAGCTGAGCGAAGGTAAGCTGAATGCTTGTCTTTGATTAATCTTCGCGCTATAATACCCGTTTTAAACATTTAAAAAAAATCAAATCTGTTCAAAAACGACTTTATCCGCGAACAAACATAAAAAGCATACATACGGTCGAATTCGGAAGATTCCTTTTCTGAAGTTGCTTAAAAAGAAACACAACAATTTGGAAGATATTTTATTTGTTAAAAATCTCACATCATCATTATGTACACAATAACATACTATACAGGAATAGGGTTTCGTGAACTACTGTTAAATTTCTATACATCGAGTGTGGATAGATTAGTTTGTGCTTAACAAGTGTATAAATTAATATAAAAATATGTCATTAACAAATAAATAACAGATTTATACACGTCAGGGACATATTGCCCGTGTGATCTCAATTAATTTGACAAAAGTATGAGCATAATCTGGCATCAGAGAAGTTGGCCAGTTTTAAAATTTGAATTGACGCAGACTGCCGCGTAACGTTGCAGAACTTTATTGGCTATATCACTACAAGGATATTGAGGCGCATGAGTGCTGCTATTGTGGCATTTTTAGTTTGCTATTTTGTCAAAAGATGACGCTACGGTCTTCTATGTCGATCATCAATCAAACCCTCTTAGACAGAAACTTCTTGCAACAACTTGTTTCACGTCGTATTTAGCTGTAAGCGTCTGATTGACAATTGACACAGAAAGAAGTAATGATCTCTTAGATAGTTATAGAGGAAAATGAGTTTGAAAATGCGTCTTTCAATATTATTTACCAGTAAACATATCAGTATTTATTATAATTTGTGCTATACGAGCCATTTTAAAATCACTACATGTTTAATTTAATGCAAATACTTTTTAACCATACGCCAAACGATCCCTATAGGTTCCCCATGATTCCTGATGAAACTTTGTCCTACCCACACTCGAGCACCATGCAGGCCCATCAAACATGTCCGGCCTCCTTGAGTTTAGCGACGAGCGTGTCGACGTCCGGCACCACAGCGCCGGCCTGCCTCACCGGGGGGTCCTCTACGGAGATCACTTTGATTCTAGCTGCTAAGTCAACACCCAAGTCCTTGGCTGTAACTTTCTTCAGAGGCTTCTTTTTGGCTTTCTGGAATGAGAAAGATTGAGTGAGGATTTTTATTCGTTTGAAAATTATCGTGATTTGTTTAACGTGTTATGAAAGTATTTAAGTCTTAACCGGCGGATTTGTTTGAAATTCTTTGATTTTAGACTATTTCATGACCTTAGTCCATGAAATAGTATTAATACACATCAAATATTTCCCCTCTGCCTAGTTAAGGTTTAATGTTTATCATTTCCTTTGACATATTACCATTATATGATTACTGCGCTTCAACATATCAACATGTATTCTCTATACCGAGTGAACTAGACATAGCCTTTTAAGCCGAAGACAACTGTTTCTGTAGAGCCTTTGGACGAAAAATAATTCGACCTATTTGTCGGGGGAGATCTATTTTTTTTTCATCCCAAGGCATATGACACCTACTAAAATCAACTGAGTAGGATGTAAAGAAACTAGACTAGTCTCCAGCTTAAAAGGGTATTTTTTATTCACCCTGTTGAAAAAACCTGGTACGGTATTTGTGAACACAGAACAAAAGTAGGTACTTACCATGATGTTTGGCAGGGTAGCATATCGAGGCTCGTTGAGACGCAGATCAGCACTGACTACGGCTGGCAGCTTGGTCTTGATTGTCTCCAGACCACCGTCGATCTCGCGCAATACCGTCAGACCAGCGTCAGTCTTCTCCACCTGGTGGTGTGCATAAATGAAAATAGTTTGAAAAAAAAACTAATGTAACAATGTAGACATCGGTTTGTGGCGAGATGTTTTCTAACGCTGCATAAGACAAGTAATTCCCATTTCTATATAACAAGTTTCTCTCTTTTACTTTTCCTAGAGAAGGAAGAGGTCAAAGGAACTACTGTTGTTCAATAACGTTTTGTTCTATAGAACAAATGGGAATTGCTCCATAAGACAGTACCGCACTGTATTCATAAAAAGTTAAAAGATTGACAACTAGTTGACATATTATATCAACTTGGCTGATTTGTCCGGATTTGGCGTACATTGGAACAATTTTTGAGACCTTTACTAGACATGCATTAATGCTGTTCTAACTCTAATACCATGGTTAGACATTACCCGCAGTGCAATTTTTCTAATTATTTGATAATAATATACATAATAGCAGTCAGCTAGTCTGTCTGTCTACATACTTATAACCTTACATTTCCTCTAACTAAATATTCACAATAAAACATGTATGACTTGGCTTTGGTCAGTTGTTACAATTATGTCAATATGTTTGTTGTGAATACTTGGCTGGTGAAAATGTAGGGTTATGTTAATGTATGTCTTGTTGACAGTATTTTAATGATGAATAATGTATTTGATAAAGAGAATAAGTTGTAAACCAAAATGAAATTTCAAGCCCCATATTATTATAGTATACATAATTAATTTTACCTTGGAGGCAAAGGTACCCTGGGGCCAATCCAGAAGAGCAGCAGTCATCTGAGCCGTCTGGTTAGCATCATCATCAATAGCCTGAAATTTAATAAAACATTAAAATCTAGTAATAATTAGGTAATAGGCAACACCCAATTTCCAGCCTTCAGACTTAATCTGGCATTAAAACTATTGTCTATTCTTTCTTACTTTGCCTGTCAGAAAGATTTAATAACAGATTGTGTGTGTGCCTTACGGAAACCAGGTGTTTCTGGTTTATTAAAATTATAATAAGAAAGAATTTGTTGCACATTCAGCAATGATGACATACCCTTTGTATTGTAGAGGTTAATGAGTGTTGAAGAAGTGGGCATAGGTTTTTCAAGATCAGTTGTTCTAATGTTAAACCTAGGCACATTTGGCAGGAGCAGGTCTAAGGGGCCCTCCCTTAACTAAGATACCAAGAATTAAAAAAAAAACATTTAAAGTTGAGTTGTTTTTAAGATGGTAAAAAAATGGGGTTTCTATAAATTAATTAATTTCATAGTGGGCAAAATAATTTTATGAATAATTGTGGTCAAGATTATAGCTAGAGGAATGCTATTGCTCCTTCTTCCTACACTTCTAGACTACTAGGGAGACTAGTGTGATGTATGTGTTTAGCAGGATTATAACATGGATCCCTCTGAACTCACCTGCTTGCCAACAATAACCAAGTCGGCCTTCTCATCCTGGGCCAGCTTGGCAAGGATCTTGGACACATGGATGGGCTGCAGAGTTTCATATTCAGCTCCAGCAACTTCCACATGAATGGCACGGTCTGCGCCCATGGCTAAGGCAGTCCTAAGTGTCTCCTGTCGCAATATTATGTACATAAGTAGACTATAATTTTGTCACACAAGTCATATACATATTGCTCTTTTTAGTTGTTGTTTATGCAACTATATGCCAAAGTTATATTCACAAAGAGAACACTCTCATCACCGTCTTACCTGTGCCTGAGCGGGGCCGCATGATACAGCTACAATTTCACTGGCCAACTTCTTCTCTTTCATACGAACTGCTTCTTCCACAGCAATCTCATCGAAGGGATTCATTGAGTGCTTCACTCCATCAGTAACAACACCCTTCTTGTCGGGCTTCACACGGATCTATAATAATAAGTATTTTATAAAGATGTGGCTGATGTACAGGATTTTTTGTTTACAAATTATTTAATATTTTTGTAGCATAAGATTTTTTAACACAATCAATGTGGAGATTTGATGTACAGATAATCCATAGAGAGTCTTCATATTGCACGTTTTTATATTATATTCTTATGATAATTACAGGCCAAAAGTACCGATGAAAAGTAACCTTTGATCTTGAAGCAAAACTTACCTTCACAGCATAATCTATAACTCTCTTGACACCGACTAAAACGCGAGCCATTTCTTAAATGAGTTAAAATATTAAAACTTAGTGAATAATAAATTAAAATCAGCTGAAACTACGTAAAATAATATCCAAAATTCCAATGTAACTTTTGAGAACGAAGTCCAAAAAAACTACCAGTGTTGTCAGTAGCAAAAACACATAAACTACCTTTAGTAAAGGTACGGACAGACGTGCTCATTAAGGTACGGACAGACGTGCTCATTACTAGCACGAAAGCATGCTTTTATTGAGCAAGTGCTCATTAGTAGCACGTGTGTAATGTAATGAGCATGCTTATTTGGAGCATGCTCAAAAATCAAACGACGTTTGATTTTCGAGCGTGCTACCTGAGGCGCGGGTAGGTGGGGGGCGTTCTCCGAGCACGTCTGAACATGTTTGCTTATTAGCATGCTACTATCCATTTTGTCTCGATCTGCGGCGGGCGACTATTTTATGCAATTATTAATTGAGTAATTAATTAAAATTAAACCCACAATATGTCGCGTTGGGGAGAAGAAAAAACTTTGCTTTTTGTGTCACATTACAGAAGTTACGAATGTCTGTGGAACACACATTAGGCTTTATTAAAGGATATGAATGATTCAAGTTTAATTCCGTTGCAAGCAATATGATTATTTTATTGAGTTCTGTATGGATAGCACTGTCACTATATACTTGTAGTACATCCATTTTGGCCGAGAGCCTGGTGCCAAATAGCACGTCTGTCCGCACGTTTGCTTTGAGCATGCTTATTTAGGAGTATGCTTTAAATCAAGCATGCTTATTTCTGGCAAATGTGAACAGTTTGCAGAGCATGCTAATTTTAAGCAAGCTTATTAGCATGCTTTTTTTGAGCACGTCTGTCAGTACCTTAAATATTTATTTTTACTTTTAGATTTTTAGCTACAAATGGAGATTTTGGCATGTCATGAGTACCTACGCCGATTTGACGCTACCTTTGATTAATAAACTGTAACTAAACTGAAAACAAGTTACTTGCGAAAAAAAATACACTTCACGACTTTTAATTCCAAAGCGGGATAGGCAGAGACACTTGCGAAGCAAACACCCACGATTCACCAAGCGTATTTAACTCAACGTGACAGGGAGTGAGCCCAACGCCGCTATAGGGTTCACACACCACAAGTGTTGTTTCATCACAATGTTGCCCTTCACCGTACGAGCATTCCGTTGCGTACAAAGGCTCTGAAAAATAATCCCATTGGTACGCGGCCAGTAGCCGGACTCGAACTCGCGATTGCAAGTCGAGTATCCGACCAACTAGACCACAGACGCTAGCGAACTCTATGTAACTACTAAAGGTAAGTAAAGTGCGTGTGTGATTAAGATTGTCTAAAGGCGCGCCACGACGATCGGCCTTGCGCCTTCCTCCGCCAATGTAAACCCGCCGTCTTTACCAGATTGTCGGAGTACCTTGATGGAGGTCTACCCACACTTTCCTATTTGTGGACGGCGACGGAGGAAAAGGAGAAAGGGTCCTAGTCGGCTTCAAAGAGCGAAGCAATTAAAATCATCAATCGACCCGCTAGGAGAATAATAGTGGTGAATTGTTGGGATTTGTACAACTTCTTCCCGAATACTGCAGAAAGGTTGAGCTGGATCGAACCACACTACATTGTGTCGCAGATCTTGACAGGGCATAGATGCTTTACAGAAGGACTGCATGCACCGTATAACTCTGCGAAACGGTTCAGTGCCCTTGGCGAAGCGAGCGCAAACAGGGATCACGCACCACTACGTTATGGAAATGCAGATTGTATAATGAAGCAAGGATTGAGATGCTTGATAAACTGGAGCGCACCGAGCCTGGACCAATTTACTTCAGGGACCTACAGCCCTAGCAAGGGCATCAAGAAAGACACGACATAGAACAAATACGCGCTGTGATCGGCTGCTATGTCACACATCGTGCGACTTAGCTTGTTTCAACCAATCGCAGTGCCTGATATGGCTTGTCATGTCCTTCTTGAAGCGCTTTGCTAAGGGGGCTGGTAAGCAATGGAGGGAAATTTTAACGCTTGCGTGAGTTTTCTGATCGCGGACATAAAGCCCATTAACGATTGATGACGAGAATCTGCGTAATGTCTTGCCCCAGAAGGGGGAGAGTTTGCAACAAAATAGGAATGGATATAAAAATAGTTGGTATGGAAAAAAATACACTCCACGCCTTTTAATCCCAAAGCGGAGTAGGCAGAGGCACTTGCTAAAGCAAATGCCCATGATTCACCAAGCGTATTTAACCCAACGTGACAGAGAGCCCATCGCCGTTATAAAGTTCACACACCTTGTGGTGTGCGGGTTTCATCACGATGTCGTCCTTCACCGTGCGAGCATTGCGTTGCGTACAAAGGCTCTGAAAAAGAGTCCCATTGGTACACGTCCAGTAGCCGGACTCGAACCCACGACCTCCCGGTTACAAGTCAAGGATCCGATCAACTGGACCACAGACGCTCCGTTCCTCAATTTGTATGGAGTCAAGAAAAAATGTTCGTTGAAAAGAGGCAAAATCAAGTAGACTCGCACGTCTTCAGAAAATGGCCCGTACTCCGAGAGGCATGCGTGGGTGGTGGTGGGCTTCTCCCTGTTAAAAAGAAATATGGCCGCCTTTCTATAAAATCGGCTCTACTTGTTATTAGCCTTTCATTGCTGTCTGCTGGCTTTGGTTATTCTGCATATAGATATATCCTCACTCCTAATTCGATAGCCCAGACAAATTCCGACCAAAATCCAAAGGTCCATCTTCTCTGCCTTGAGCTCTTTCTTATCATATCTATACATATTCTTCAACAACTTCGAGCACATTTGCGAGCACACAAATCCGATCCACGTGTACTTATCTACTATAAACGTAGTTTTTTAACATGGCCACAGATACCTACTTTAAAACTATTCTAGATAGATTTTTGTCTTATCCATTTTTAATATCACCACTAGCAGATAACTGCGCTGAGTTTCTCCAAGATTTCAGTCATTACTATTAATCGAAAGTGGGTAAAGTATGTACCTAATTCACGTTATCGCCACGTTCTCTTCAATATATCTGGGTCTTTAAGGATATCTTCCAGTGTGTGCGTTAAGTAGGTAGGTAAATAAAATAATAAAAGTATTTAAATTTTTGAAACGCATCTTTATTGTCTTAAAGTTTTTCAAACGTAACCCAAGCACCGCCTAACGGCCTGGTGACAATGAACACCTTGGGATCTATCTGAACGTTGTAATTAGTCCTGGCACTTGGTTTCAGTCGGAAATTACTAATTAACTTTATCAAAGCCACTTTGGTTTGCAGGACTCCGAATCGCATACCTGCAAGAAAAAATATAGTTCAGCTAGTGGGGAGAAACTCATAACTAAACGGATTAGAAAAAGAAAAGGTGGCCGAAGTTCTTAGTTTGCTGAAAACTCTTTATTTTTGATACGAGCTTATCTAGAGATTCATCGACAGTATACCATTGAGTGATTCCGAGAGAATCCTGGAATAGTAGGCTAAGTCTTATCTTAACATACTACCCATCTTAGACTATCATTCATATACATACCCACACATTTCCGCGGACCTTCACCGAAAGGCAAATAGACGTATTTGTGTCTATTAGCAATAGCTTCATCAGTGAATCTTTCTGGATTAAATATCTCAGGATTGGGGAAATATTTGGGGTTCATGTGTATGTCTTGAACGGGAATCATGATTAAGTTTCCAGGTTGAATAGTCAGAGGCTGCGTCAGGTTGGAATTCGGCTGTATTGTATAATTGCTGGTGCATTCCTTCGTCATCACGGTCAGAGGTGGATGGAGCCTCAGAGACTCTGAAATTATAAGTGGCACGATATTAAGTAATTATACGGACACCACACATACTATACTACTACTAATATTATGGTACTATTTTCTCCAAGTTTCAGTGCTCTTGCATCCTATTCACCATTTTTTATATTTTTAACTGACTTAAAAAAGGATGGCGTTCCAAATTCGACGACACTTTGTATGTTTGTTACATCAAAACTTTTGACTGGGTGTACGACCTATTTCGATAGTTATTTTTTTGTTTGAAAGCTAGCTAATTTAAATTTAGCTCAGTTCCGACAATAGAATTCGACGAGAAAGCCACAAAAGTGTTTATAAAACAAAGAAGAAGCTAATTAAGAAGTGCCAAAAGTGTCCATTCAATATCATGATTGTGCAATGGAAGGACGAGCAAAGGCCATACAACCACTAGATTCCTAATATTCTACATGACACATCAAAACAATTCTGGCAACTAGATATAATGGAGAATAGACATGGCCAAATCAATGATTGGCCAAACCATTTATAGTGGGTTGTTATTCACCCAAATTCACGGGCGCTGGTCATTGGGCGATGACGAGCAGAGTTGACTTGAATTAGCATATTATGCATTATCAGAAAAGATTCGCTCTCATGCGGAGTGTCTAGTGGTTATAATATAGTAGATATAATATAGAAAAAAAACATATGTATGCATTGCAATGCAGCGCATATATGTATTTTTTCTTCTTATTTCTATACCGTCTTTAGTTTAATAACTATGTGGGATCCAAGACAGAAGGCTAGGCCCTCCCGGGATCTAGCCCAGTCGTCACTGATTGAGCTCTTGTCTATTCTGGATGCCGCTGTAGATCATGGCTCTAACACGAATCACAGTGGTGGGAAAGTGGGTGGGAATATGCCGGATATAAAAAAAAATAAATATAGTAGATGGGACAAACGAACCAGATAGCACCATGTCCAAGTACTTCAGTCCCTCTACGTCCTCGATGGTGTACTCCCCGTTGGTTTTGGATATCATGTCTCGGACTTCGTTCCTCAATTTGTCTTGAACGTCTTCGCTCCACGCCAACTGATTAAATAAATCAATGAGTACGTAGCTAGAGTAGCTTAACTAAGATTCAGAGGCTTACATGGATACGTACTTACATATAGATGAAGGTAGAATAAAGCGTCCTAATACTATCGTCGTCCTAGGAGTATCTTAAACCTTTAGACTTAAAAAAAGAGGAGGTTCTCAAGGTAGAGTACAGGCAGGTAGTTAGGTACTGGTAGTACCTAACTACCGTACTACAATAAGGTTGATACGCGTCAAGCTACACATTTTCCATTATAGTACCTTCTGCACATTATATTATTTTGATTTGCAACGAACTTATGAACATACTGGTTTTACATCCATTATGTTATCTATTATTAGAAATATGAAATCAATGAGGAATTTTCGGGGACCTTGTTTCTCTTAGTTATCACAGATGGCGCAAGCTGCATTAGGGGGAAACATGTCAATGAAATGACTAACTTCAAGAAATCAGTATTGAAGGTGACAGTAATTTATTTTTATTGTTTGTTCACATGTTACAAAAGTGTGAGGTTTGAATAACTTACCCAAATAATAAACTAAAATATAACTGACAGAACACTAGTGACAGCCTAGACTGCGACAGCGACATCTAGATAAGAAATTGGATTTGAAAATACCCCCTTGTCACCCTAAACATGAAACTAAAAACTTAATGAAACCAACCTCAAATAGTGCGTAGCATATAGCAACACTGGAAGTTTCGAAGCCGTCAATTATCAAGCTAAATACATGACCAGCGATGTATTCATCGGTAAACACTGAAAATAATACAGGTAAATAAGTATGTAAGTAGAGTCGAATTTTGTTTATTGCTAGACATCTTTTTTTTTTACAGACTTTGACCGTTTCTCTACGAAAATATTCATAATGCCATTTAAAAACAAATTGGTAGGTACGCTTCTGCAGCAGTCCTTCGACTCTTTACTAAGTTTGTCATAACATTCATAAGGAAGGCCTAAGATATAAGTAAAAAATAGCACTTGCAAACAGTTGTATACATATAGCAGTATTGCTTACCTCCATTTTTATCTTTCTCCCTCACATTTAAATAGTGTTGAAAGACATCTCCTCTATTCTCTGGGCTTTTGGATCTCACTTCGAGCATTTGTTTTGTTAACGCTACCAAAGTGTCTTCGGCGTGCTTACTAGTAATTCTGAAAATAAAACTTAAGGATTATTTAAGGCTTACCTAAGCTTAGGTATAGGTAATTCACATTGCTAAATAAATTTTGTTCATAAAATTCGTGCACACTTCCAGCTAAGTGCGCGCAAAGCACTCGTCTATATCTCCCGGTCTAAAATGTGTAAGTAGATAGAGAGAGCGATGTGCGATCCGACCAACAAACTAGGTAGGTGGGTAGGTGGCCGACTGGCCAAAAATAGTCCATCAAATAAAAAAATGATGTTCTTGTCCAATGACATTCATACGAATTATAATCTCACGGTGTTAGAGCATTTATAACCGAACATTCGCGCGTACAAGCGACGGTAATTGGGTACCTACACTACAGATAACGAGGTCCATTATTCGCCATCAGATTCGAAACGATACCTAACTTTATAAATTGTCAGAATAAATGTACAAGTCGACTAACTATTGTAGGTACACTCACCTGAACCTTTTCCCAGCAAATTCGGGAAACAATAAAACAAAAAGCGTTATAAGGTTCTGATAAAATATTGATTTCATCAACTCTTTAGTGATCTTGGCCAAGAGGGAATCGGGGTCTTCGAATGTATTGCTCTCGATACCGCACAAGGCGTTAGCCACCACGTCCGTGGTGTATGTGGCGCTTAGCTGGAAATAAATAAGTCAATGTGTAAAGCTTAAGGTATAAGTGCGAACAGGTTAGGAAGTGAAGTGTAGAAATATAGGAACCTACCTACACAGTATATACAGGGTTACAGGAAAAGTCGTGCTAGATCCGTTAAGGGCGTAGAGTACCCATCATTTCTGACTTATTTCACTATGAAACACCCTACCCTAAACTCGACCCTTTTCAAGATATTCGACTTTTAATTTTTTTATTGAAAATTGCCGATTTTTAGGCTACTAAATTGAATTTTCTTGATTTTGTGTGTCTTATTATTATTATTGCATCTTAACATTTGTAATAAGATGCTTTAGGAAGTCAATCATTAAAATAGTGCAAAAGTTAATTGAATAGACCGTAGTAGACAAGTGAAAGTTAAGAAATTTAAAAACATATTACAAAAAATATTTTTCTCTATGGGATATCTAAAAAATATACTATGGCAGTTGCTCGGCAGATGTGTTTTAAAATATCTATGTTTTATCAGCTTTCTGACGAGGTATAACAATCTAGGGTTATATTTAAATTCCTTGAAAAAAAACTTAGTTTCATAGGCGACAGAGGAGAAGAAAATTAATACTTAGCCCTAAAAAGTAAAATAAAACAATAGGTGTGTATGGTTTGCAGTACATACTGCTGGCCTATACCCATACCATTACACGCCGGTACACGCTATTGAAGAAGGAGACCCCGCGAGAAGGTTGGACTTCTGCAGGTTCATGCTAAATGCTGACGTAGAAGACCCAGATTTTCTAAGAAATATCTTGTGGACAGATGAATCCAAATTTGATAAAGATGGCATAACTAATTACCACAACGCGCATTACTGGGCCCCAAAAGCACTAAGGAATCCCAATAAGAAAGAAAGAAAGAAAGGTTCAGCTTGAACGTGTGGATGGGCATTATCTCCAATCATTTAATTGAACCTTACTTTATCCCGGAAAATCTAAATGGGGAAAGCTACGAAAACTTTTTAAGAGGAGACTTAAATGATTTGCTGGAAGATCTACCACTCATCTTGATTAGGAACATGTGGTTCCAACATGATGGCTGCCCTGCTCATTTCAGGAGAAGCGTCAGAGACTGGCTGGACACAAATTTTCCAAACAAATGGATAGGACGAGGTGGGCCGTTGCCATGGCCAGCAAGAAGTCCGGACATAACCCCCATGGATTTTCATTTGTGGGGGCGCATGAAAACTCTTGTATACAGCGAGCCTAATCCAATTACGTCTGTAGAAGTATTAAGAGAAAGGATTGTGGCTGCAGCCAATGAAATGAGATTAACTTTGGCTACTGGAGTAGTGAAGACTGGTCTCCGTAGAAGGATGCGACAATGTATTAGAAATAGAGGCGGCCACGTTGAACATGAAGTAGAATAAGAAAAAGTTGTGTGAAAACAGAATAAACGATAATTACATGCTTACCTATTGTTTTATTTTACTTTTTAGGGCTAAGTATTAATTTTCTTCTCCTCTGTCGCCTATGAAACTAAGTTTTTTTTCAAGGAATTTAAATATAACCCTACATTGTTATACCTCGTTAGATAGCTGATAAAACATAGATATTTTAAAACATATCTGCCGAGCAACTGCCATAGTATATTTTTTAGATATCCCATAGAGAAAAATATTTTTTGTAATATTTTTTTAAATTTCTTAACTTTCACTTGTCTACTACGGTCTATTCAATTAATTTATGCACTATTTTAATGATTGACTCCCTAAAGCATCTTATTACAAATGTTAAGATGCAATAATAATAATAATAAGACACACAAAATCAAGAAAATTCTATTTAGTAGCCTAAAAATCGGCAATTTTCAATTAAAAAATTAAAAGTCGAATATCTTGAAAAGGGTTGAGTTTAGGGTAGGGTGTTTCATAGTGAAATAAGTCAGAAATGATGGGTATTCTACGCCCTTAACGGATCTAGCACGACTTTTCCTGTAACCCTGTATATATAAAGGGTTTAAGAGTATGTGTCTGGCCCACATAACGTAATACACGTGTTTGACAGTGCGATCAGCCGGACTAGTTCTCCTACAAACGGTGCCCGAGGGTTTGGGCGCGTGCGACCTGCGCGCCGCCGCGCTGCGCGTGCCCGGCGTGCTCGCCATACACGAGCTGCACGTGTGGCAGCTGCACAGGGACCGGGTCGTCGCGACTGCGCACGTCGCCTACTCTTCACATGAGGTGAGTTTTAGGGAGGTAACTACACTCGCGAGCAATGAAATCTACTCAGTATACCTACTACTGGTCAGTGGCGTGCACTGGCTTTTACGACAAGGTAGGCAGTAATCCCCAAATATTGATACCTGTTTATAGGTAACTTGTCTTTACGAAATATAGGTACCTACCTACCTATCTACTCAACCAAAAAACACAGGACCTTTCGTTAGTTCGCTATGTCGTGAATATAACAAAAAAGTATCTAGCAATAACTCTATTATTAGGTCGGATAGCCAAAATATTAAGGTAGGCAGTGTCTTTATGTCTATATGGTGTGCACGCCACTGCTACTGGTTAGTAATAGACTGAGACGATTTCATTGCTCGTAAGTATACGTATGCCTTATGTACCTACTAAACGTTATGTTAATGTCACCGTACAGATTATGACATTCATGACAGAAATGTGGACGAAAATTCCTCATTGGAATTCAAAGTAGACTAGAAAAAAATAAAAGATACTAATCCCAAATTTTGATTGCCGTTCCTACCATCCGTTGTTATCTTCTATAATTATAGTTTGTGGTTATTACTAATTATTATTTCTGTATTAAAACCGCAAAAAATTTTACCACAATTCCATTGCATCATACCTATTATTATGATATAATGGTTGATACCAGTTGCTAACTTGGAGAATACAATTTTGGTAAAAGAAATGGTTTTGCAATAAAAAAGTATAATTAATTTCGATTCGAATCGTTTTGAAATCGCAGGAACTATTTAGGAAGAAATTACTGAAACAATTTTATGTTTCATCTTGCTTGCACATTACCACAATCTATCACGATTATGAGTATAAGTATGTATGTACCTATATATGTAGGTACGTGTATCAGTGGCACAAGTAAGTAAATAAGTGGTCCTTGACTAAACTGTCACAAATACCACCTACCTACCAATAAGTAGCTGAGATAAGGCGTTATCGACGAAGAACCAACTTAACATAGTTACACCGTAATCCTGCTTCAATTGCTTGATAATTTATT
The DNA here is from genome assembly GCA_012932125.1 of Conopomorpha cramerella. Classification (NCBI taxonomy): domain Eukaryota; kingdom Metazoa; phylum Arthropoda; class Insecta; order Lepidoptera; family Gracillariidae; genus Conopomorpha; species Conopomorpha cramerella. The sequence continues at coordinate 18,228 of SJJU01000018.1, forward strand.
TATTAGTAGACTAGTAGCTACCTACTTGTCTGATTACCTACTTTTTAAATTTATTATTATTACCCCTTCAATTTACAAAGGTCACCAATGGATCTTCCATTGGTTTCTTTAGTGGTGACTATAGTTAGTATATACTTACCAAGAAATAAATTCACAACCATAAATTATCTGCGATTGATTGTTCTTCTGGTCTGACAACTTTACTAATGGAACGTCATTTCTATGATAATCATGGAGATTCGCATAGACATATAATATCACCGGGATTCTATGTCTTTGGAGATAGGGTACCTTTCAGTGAAGCAGCCTTAGTGACAATATTTGACTAGAAATCGCTACACAGAGCGGCGTTATTCCTCTTTTGATGTAGGTAAACGGGTTAGTCCACCTAAACTCTTGAAGTATTTCCCCCAGAGACAGAGGATATCCATCCATGCATTTCTACTCAGACAATTTTGCGCCCTGTTATCTAAAAACCCCTATCGATAAACTAAACTAAACATTATTATGTAGTAGGTTGTGTTTCGCGGCTCTAGCCTAGCCCTTTTGACTTCAAACAGACTGAAGTTCAGCATGGATCCAACATGAAGAAGCCTTTTGAGACGACTGATTCCAAGCAGGTGTTTAGATAAGCATGGATATCTGTTACCGCTAAGGGGCACAAATTTAGGAGGAATAGATGGATTAACCGAGGAAATAGCGTCTTAATTATTAATATTGTACTTATTACACCTCAGACGTACTTGACCAGCTCAGCGTTGGTGACGGAAGTGTTCAAGAAGCACGGGATCAACCTCGTCACTCTGCAACCCGAGTTTGCTCTCATAGAATTCAATGGTAAGTCGTAAAAGAAATTTAATACCGTTAACTGGGTTTCTGCGGTGGTTTTATTTGTTTAACCCCTGACGCAAAAGTATTGGGTGTTTTAAGTTTAACGTCATCATATCTCTTAAATTAATAAAGCTATTACACTAAAGTTTTTTTGTTTGAAAGCTGATTTAAACGAGCGTGTTCTTAGCTATGTTTGATCGATATCGGTTCACCCACTCAAAAGTTATTGGGGTTGAAAAATTTTACATGATTAAATATGTCCAAGTGGGGTATCAAATTAAAGAGCACGACACGTATATTTAAAATCTATTAAATGAAAATTGGATAATTTGTTCAAAAGTTAGGAGGTGTCAAAGTCGAGTTAATACAAATATGTTCAAGTGGGGGAACAAAACATTTAAAATCGGGGGTTTTTTAAATATGTTTTTTAATAGTTATTTACTCTTTAGCCAGTAACTAGTGTGGTGACTAGTATATTAGGATTTTATGGATCTGTTTTCTATCGAAATTATGAACACCAAGAAATGAGGTTTACCTACACAGAAAGGGCGTAGGTGAGATCTTACTTTTTGAAAAATACTTATATCTAAGTAGATACAAGTAGGTTAAAATAAGTAGGTAAGTTAGAAGCTAGGTAAGTACCTAGCTTCTAAAATGATAGAGCCCGTTTATTTAGCGATGGCTATGGGTATCTTGTTCACCATCACAGTCTGTATTATAATGCACACTTTTTGGTTTCCTCACGATGTTTGTTTTTCGACCGTATTATAGAGTTACATAATGTACCCGCATACGATCCCAAAAAAATATTTAGCCGGACAGTGGACTTGAACCTACAATCCCGAATGCAAATCGAGGTACCCGGCAACTAAGCCACAGGCGCTTTTTTTTATGTGGCTCTGCAGGGCCTTGTTATGCCCAGTATCACTGCGACCATTGCTGATATATATGGGCGCTTTTATATTAACATGAATATTATGTCTTTAACGAACAGGTACACCGGATGAGAAACAAGAGATGATAGAATTCGCAAACCTAGCCTGCGGTCGCCCCTGTGCTTTAGAGTGCACGGCTCCGAGGTGCTGCGAGCCGCCAAAAAAGCCGTCAGTCACTAGAATTTGACACTGCCGTGTCAATCTGGCTTCTGGAAAGTTCGTGGAGATCGCTCAAAGTGGAAATTTACCAAAGACACTGTGTTTCAGTGCCTATAACCTATAACGTAAATGTAGGTAACTGTACAATATGTAAACTGTTACAGGAACCTTAAGACTGGTTCGTTGTTATGGAGTGGTCATTCAAGTACCTGGGTACCGTTCCGAATCAAACGATTTTGTGGTAGTCATTAAACATTATTGTTTTAAACCTTAGGTACTTCTATGTGCCACGAGTCACAGAGCAGACTATTGTATTTATTTTGTTAAGTTTTTTAAAATGAATGGAATTAATTTTCTGTAATGTCTTCTATACGTAGCAAAGTCCTAGAAAGTTGCTAGCTTTTAGAATATTAGTATATAGCTGACTTAACATTCTGGATTTTAGTAAGTAGTTCTATTTCTCTCGTTTAGTAAATTACAAGAGAATGATAGAACTACACAATAGAAGTTATAGCTAATAGCTAATGAACTTTACTTATTTACTACCAGAAATCATTTATGAAAGTGCGTCAATATTGCGTAGTTAACATAATACCTAGGTAACAGACCCGATAATTTGTAACCTTAGTAATCATTCGTTGATACAGTTATCAATTCGTGTGATATACACATATTTATACACCGTATTTTTATGGCCGCAGCACTCCATCGCTGGATAAAGCGCGCCCTTCATCTGTACTCCGTTTTTTTTGTCATTTTATAAACATGATAACTGACTTAGGTAGGTTTCAAGTATCGACTCATATAACTTAAGTAAGTAAATGTTAGTTTGTCGCATAAAATGTGTGTGTGGATTTTTAGGCGATAATATTAATTTATCAGTAAATATTTACGATACATCACAATTTAATAATAATTGAGGTAATCTGTAGTAAATTACAGATAATTACATGTAAGCGTAGGTACCTACTCCAACGTAGACCAATGCTTAACACCTCGCAGTAGTCGAATACTTGATTATGAGAAATAATAAAAAGAAGAAAATATCCAAGAATAATCGAATATGCTGCTCACTGGATATTTTGCCGCCAGCGTAGAGAAGTTATTAAACATGCTCGTTATTATTACATATAGGTTGCATCTTTTACAAAATGTATTTATGTCACCTGTGAAATCTACCTAAAATAGATGCATTATGTACATACCTTTGTACCACGTAACAACATGTATGCAATTTCAGATATGAAGTTTTTACAGTAATCAACTGATTTATTTGATACTAGCTGTCTCGGCAAACATTTGTTTTGCCATAGGAAGTCGCCATTGTATCCCGTGTATCGGAAGAATACACGTCTTTTTAAACCTTCCTTGGACACGTG
>SJJU01000019.1:0-51432 GCA_012932125.1 Conopomorpha cramerella
GTCATACGAGTATGTTCCTAATGAAATCAAATCACCGAGTTTCTACGCAAATGAGCGGAAAGTGAAAGTTGGATTACCGCACTATAGTAGGTTCACTGCGATTTCCGAGTGTACTGTTGACGTTCAGTTTATCTTTGGTTGTAAACAGACATCTAAAAGGTATCACTTAGCATACCTAGCTCGCGGTAGTTAACCTTTTAACCGCCAATATGTTGTATATCAGCCATATCAAGTTATTTTGAAGTCTACGGTAATCGAAATAAAACTCAGTCATGAATAGAAAAGGTTCAACATGGGTTGTTTAGAAAATAATAAGCTCTATAGGTGAAAATTCAGTATTTATTATGTGGAAATGGTTGTCCCTATAAAAGTAAACATTGAATTCGTGACCATTCACTGATGCATAAAACAATTTGTGGCGCTTTAAACAAAGCATGTTTGTATGTGAAATAAAGGATTATCTAATACACCTCTTTCGTGTAGGGATATATTCAAATGACAACGATTTTCATCTAGAAATCAGCACCATTTAAACTGTCGAGTAAATCTAGGTTGGTATTGTTACTAATTTTTTTTTGCATATATTTTATACAATCTACGAATGAAAACATTATCTGCAATTTAGATATGTCAACGTAACAGACGTGAAATGTTATAAGTATTAGAATTTATAATGTATAACCGTGCGTTGCCACCGGTGAAACATTCACAAAACACATGTCTGACATGGACCTAGTAAGCCCGAAAATCTGTCAGAAAAATGTCAAAGAAAATTCCCCATTAGTTGGCCGATTTAGCCGAGGTCAGAGTGGAAAAAGGGAAACAAGTTTTCTTGTGAATGTTGGGCCAGTGGTAACATAAGACAATTTGAACATTTTGAAGACGTACAAATAAGTCTGTGATTATTAATACACAGTATTAGGGAGATAGATAATAATTGCAGGTTGATATTTGTTATTTTAATACGAATAATATTGTATTATATACAGTTATTTTATAAGAACTTTATTGATTTTATTAATTAAATAATATTGAAATACTTAAGACTTTATTATTTTTTTTACTTTCTACACACGTATACTTAAAGTTATACACATGTAATTGTCGAACAACGATCTACTTGAACTTTCTTCTAATTTTAACAAAAAGTAGTTACTAAAACTGCGTGTAAATAAACTTTCGAACAATTACCTTAGAAGCAGATTTGAGAAAAAGGGACAACTTTTGTATACCTACCTAGGCTTCAAAAAATAAATCTCGAAAATGTTCTTCCGAAAAGTTCCAGAACTAAAATTATTATTGGTTCTACAACCGCTTCTAAGATCATTGCTCGGCGTTAATTTACACACGACATATACATATATAAATTATGCTGTTGTTTGAAGCGTGACCAACTTGACAGTCATACTATGATCGTAATTGTGATTTGCTATACAACCGCCATCTAGCATAGATTTATTTTGTCAAATTCCTCATACTTCAAGAAGCCGCGGCTTACACTATGAAATTGTACTTGATTTTCAGGTAGCTTATTGGTGAATTAATTAAGTTAATCGATTATGGTGAATAAAACAACTTTGTCACACACTTCGCTAATAAAATAGCATAGATTTAGGTAAATAAAGACTAAACTATACGAATCCACAGCTTAAATATAAATAAAGCACTCTCAGAGGCACGGAAATGCTAAAAAGATAATGTAAATCCGGTTTAAAGCAGACTAGACTACGACACTGCTCTAAAGCGAGACTTTCAATTTTTTTACACCCTTAAAAAAACGAAATATTTTTTTAGTGCCCTCAATTTTTACCTACGTATAAACTATTATAAAGCATTGGGGGAGGCCTTCGTCCAGCAGTGGACGTCAGTTGGCTGATGATAATGAAACTACTATAATTCTAAATCAAATAAATGTTTCTAACATAGGTATATATATTAGTGGGGAAATGTACACTTTTTTTGTGCCTTACAACACTGACGGGTTAATGTTAAGTAGGTACACACATCAAAAGTGTCTAGGGATCGAGTACATTACAATAATATACAAATAAATACACTTCACGCCTTTAATCCCAAAGAGGGGTAGGCAGAGGCACTTGCTAAAGCAAGTACCCACGGTTCACCGAGCGTATTTAACCCAACGTGACAGGGGGTGAGCCCATGGCCGTTATAGGGTTCACACAGCTCGTGGTGTGCGGGTTTCATCAGGATGTTGTCCTTCACCGTACGAGCGTTGCGTTGCTTACATAGTCTCTGAAAAAGTCCCATTGGTACACGTCCAGTAGCCGGACTCGAACCCGGGATCTGCCGGTTACAAGTCAAGTATCCGACCAACTGGACCACAGACGCTCTTACAATAATATATTTTGCAAAAACTGAACTTCATTCATAATTTATTCAAAATGTGGTGATAAGTCATTGATACAGGCATGGGGAATTAGGTAGGAGACTAATCTACATAGATTAGATTTGATTTAAATAAATTAGATTTTTTAGAGCTAAAAATGGTCTTGATCCCTAGACACTTTTGATGTGTGGACTAAATAAGGGCCTACATAGGAATGTACGTAGGTACGTAATATAACAAAAGTGGGTAAATAGCAATCTTAGGTAGGTTACTATTTATTTTTGAAAAGGAAAGTTACGCGTGCGTCTTGATTAACAAATTAAGCACAGCGCGTAAGGAAACCGAAACCAAAATCGACAATCAAGTAAGATTATTAACGCTTAGGAGGCACTAATGCATACTTATTGATACAACACTAATAATTGTGTACTTCGGAGATTTATAACGTGTGTAGGAAATTGTGTGAAGTGAATTGGTGTAGTGGTCAGCATGTCTGCATCTATTCCGTAGGGTCGTGGGTTCGGTTCCCACCTCTGACAGGTACTTAGGTGATGTACTTTAAGTACCTGATGAATGGATGTGTCTGGATGTATTATAATTATTAGTAATTATTTAAAAATGTATTTAAGTAAGTATATTTCGTAATTCCATAACACAAGTTAAGCTACTTAATAATGGGATGAAGGCAATATGTGTGCAAAATGTTTATGTACTTATTTAAATTAGTGAAACGAAAAAAGCGCTGTTGGTGACAAGTGTGCCAAAATAAAGAGAAAGTTTGGTAAATAAGTATGAAAAACTAACTAACAGTATGAATTCAATTTTGACAGCTGGGAGCAGTTTTACATAGAATGACCTGTTGTGGTTACGGGAATTTTGCCGTAGGTAATCGCTCCTATGTACGAGTCAAAGCATTGTCAATGGGGAATTTTTGGAAGTGAACTTCAAGCAGACAGTATTGAAGGTGACAGTATTTTTTTAATGTCTGTTTACATGTTACAAAAGTGTCTACTGTTTTTTTTTAAATCACTATGAACAAGCGTTTGACCACCATCCTGCCTGATGTTAAGCAGCGATGTGGTCTACGATGGAGCACACTTGTTCAGTAGGTACTTATTCACCCGCGACTTGAATATTTTATTTTAATTTTTATTTAATTACAGTACCAAATAATAAAGAACCTCCTAAAAATATGTGAGTAAGACACCCTGGACACCCACTAGTGGCATCTAGATAAGACATTTTTGGAGTTTTATCATAATATTTATATTTTTTTGGAAATTCCCCATTGACGACGTTGGCCGTGTTAATTTATGGGAATCGCCCTAAAAGCATGCCAATATCGCGACTACTCTTGTAAAAAAAATAGTACAATAATTATTTTCTCGTGCCTTCAGCAATAGTCGAGTCCTAACGTAAAGCTCAAGGTATATTCTAAATGATGCACAGAACCTTCTTACATTAATTATTCGTTACTTTCTATAGTCTGCTTTTATTGATATTTGAAGATGGTATGTTCTCAATCAATTGAATCATTCCCTTGAATATCTTCGGTTAGGATGGGCACGGCACCGGTGGAGTGTTCAGCATCTACAACAGAAATAACATAGAAATAACGGGATACTGTCGAACTAATGTCGCTAGTATCGAGTGTATCAAAACAAGGTGATTAGTTGATAAATTGGTCAGTAATTTGATATTAAGGCATATTAACACCTTCGGGGACTCTTAACTAAAGACAATAGAAGAAGGTTTAGTGTTATTAGATAGATGATTTCATTTCTGAACCGATTTTATTCAATTCAGGTTTACTTAAGTGTGCCAATGCCCCCCGAGGAAAAAGACCATCTCTTCATACTACGCAATCAGCTCTATCGGGCTTGTATGGAGCTCTATCAACATTATTTTTTCGCCCGAGGTCATTGACCATTGTCTACAGAAACAGTAGACTTCGACTTAAAGAGGTACAAGTATCTTCATCATTCTGCTGCAATATCACAAAAAATGATGTAACGTACCACTCGCAACATGATTCCCAGACATACACACGCTAGCACAGAGCGCGTAAGTCCGGAAGTTGTTGGAATTCCCTCCGCAGCCGGAGTAGCCGAACGGCTCACACTGACCCGTGGCTGAGTGGTGGAACCAGCGCTCCTCGTAGCCTCGGCAGTGACCCACTTCCCTTGGTAGCTTGCACACGTCTATTGGGAATAAAGTTATAGTTTTACTTGCGATATTAAGCAAGTATGAAGTTTATCTGTCGTAGACGGGACGTAAGATCAGACGTAAGAACAGAATGAGGAAATCAATAAGTTTGTATCTATTATACGTTTTACCGTAACGAAACTAATATTTCTTTACTAAACTTAAAACTAAAAGTACTGCATTTCATGATCGAATGAGGCGAAGACTTTAATATTATGCTATATACGTGGGAGAAACATGACCCGTTTCTAATCGAGAGTAAAAAAAAAAATGACATTCGCAAGAGTTCTTATTATAAATTCAGTGCGGATTCCCAAAACAAAATTTCAAGGTTTTTATAATATAACGGTCGTTAGGGAATTACGATTGTAACGGCCAACGGACGATATCTCAAGATAAGACGTCAAACACTTACACGTGACAAAACGACGAATAAATATTATATAGGTACCTACTACTACATAATGAATCATAATTATATAAAACTAAATCATAGGTATTAAACATTCGAACTCACTGCAACTCGCTACACAAGCTGCCATTTTATTTTTACAAATTCTATACTTTAAAAAGATTTAAAAAAAATAAGGTCAGAAAGAGAATGGAATAAAACAATAAATAAAACTGGAGCCTGGATCTACGTCTGTCTATAGGCAGAAGAAATATAGTTCGATATAAAATACTCTAGCCGTTAAAGATGTTCACGGTCTATTTATGATAGAATGAATTACTGTTCGATTTGATTTTTATATCTTAACCTAAGTTTCCACTGGCATAACATTGACAATAAAACACGTTTGACATGGGTTTAGTGATCTGGTAAATTGTTTGTAAAATAATTTCAAACACGGGACAACCAATAATTTCAAACATGTGGTAGAAACCGTAGCCCCGTGAATGTTTGGCCGGTAGAAACCTAGAGTTACGAGTCCACGTGAGAAGTCACCTTCATACAAAAGTACTCTATTCGTACATAATTCTGTTTCATTGTCTTTCTCTGTGAGCCCTCATTTGGCTTAAGTAAGTAAGTTTTAAACTATGATTAGGAATAGGAAAACAAATGTTTACACTTGCTGGCTCCACAATTAAATAATTTCCATCTTCCATCCGTTCACATCACACGTTTCATCCTGTTCTCTGGTTTTTCTCCTTATTAATTTCTCTACACTATGAACTAGCGCATGACCACCATCGTTATTATTTGAATCGTAACTCTGCATAACTACTTGAATCAAACAGAACTAGACATCAGTCGTGACATTGCCAAATTATTTACTAACGAACGCTGCCTTCGTATCTGTGTAATCAATGAGTATTGAGTGACCTTTACCTGTCCTAGGATAATCGCGAGTATGACGTCCCTACAGGCCTATTGCCCCTACGTCCCTACAGACCTATTGCCTCATATACGTACTTAAATACTTAGCATAATCGATGATGATGTTTAAAAAAAATAGCACACAAATGTTTTAAATAAAATGGTTCAAGCAGTAGTAGTAGGCCCTATTTGATTTTCATAGGCAATTCTTTACGTGAAGGGCAACCGAACGAACCTTGTATCGATATTGAAGATACTTTTAAGTCGAGTATACAAAGAGGTAAGTAATCGTAACGTATTGGCAAAATACATTGTAATACCTAGAGCAATGGAATAAAGTTTATCTTGTTAAACGGACGATAAAGACCTTGTAATAAATAGCCATATCTAAATCCTACGGAGACGGCACTGCATTGGAACGGCGAGAGTTCATTGATATGTTGCGTCTACTTTGATAAAAACGTTGAAATACGTACCTAAACTTTGGCAAAATTATTTACAAGGAGAAATATGTACCTACTGTAGTAAAAACCCAGGGAAGAACCTCCTATGAAAAACTCGTTGCTCCTTTTAGAACTTATAAGTTTTTGTTTTAGCACTCACGCTACAATCTTCATAAAATATTAGTCCAACAATTATACAATACAACTTGTTCCTTCTTTTCTTCAATCCCCTCGCCCTCTCTTCCTTTTTTTCTTCTTTTTCCCACTTTCCCGCCAAATAACCCCAAAACTCTCAAAAAAAAAACCCTTCCTTTTTCCTTTTTCCCATTTTGGCGGATGTAAATCTACCAAGTTCAACATCGTATTACTTAATACAGTTACAATGTTACATGCAATTATGGAACATTATTATAGAACAGTAGATAAGTAATAGTAACTTAAAATAACGTTAATTTATTGTTAAAACCTAATCATTTAAGTAAATAACATGTACATGTGCAAACTTGTACGGTTTTATAGCAATATCAGAATAACAATTGTGCGTTACTTGTAGATAGGTACTAACAGACATTCTTGGGTCGGACTTGGTGTTTCGATACATTATAAAACACTAAATTTTTCGGTTGGATGCAGGAAACCTTCCCGTGCACCTGTATTGTTTTTAGCGAAAGCACACTCTAAGCAAGAGTCGACCAATAGAAATCAAATTCAAGTTATTTATTCAAGTGACTATGACTCATATTATTAGTAACAATGACCTTACCCTAGGGTTAGTGAAATAAAACTACGTATAGTGTACAGCGAAAGGAAAAGATTTGCATGAAATGAAGACCAAATTTACAACAAAATTGTACCTTTTCATATTCATCCAACGCCATAATTATAATTACAAGTAGTAGGTACTGCGTAACAGATCAACCGTTATAGCCGTATTATGACGCTGGCAACAGTGATTAATGTACACACAGTCCAGTCTATCCGCAACAACCCGTAGGAGGCTGTTGGAGCTGGCCCGCGTCCGCCGCACCAGAGAGGCTGAGCGATTCCACATCACGGTATGGAAGCAACTCACTCTAGCGTCTGCGAACATGCTAGATGCACTGCAGAAGCGGGGCAGCGCCATCAGCATCCTGAACCACTAGAGATAGATAATATAAACCAATATATAAAGCAATAAACCAATAGAAACCAATATAGTTTTTTATCCCATCTAAAGTTTTTTCATAGCCAAAATGTCCAATATCATCATGGTTCATGCGACATAACTGCCACGTTGCGCCCTTCGATACAACCCATCGAAATAGATCGCTGTTTACTCGTGCAAAAAGTTTTCCGTCTTTGATTGTATAATTTCTCCTTTATATACGAAAGACCTTTCTCATCCAGACCACTGTCTAGAATATTCCGAATCCTGCAGAGTTCTGAATCACCGGTCTGCAGAGTGAGTAACCAATCATCGTCATGGATTGTCATAACTGTTGATATTTGAGATCCTCTTCTGTGACACGATTAAGAGATAATGCATCGACATGTCCCATTTTTGCGCCTGCCCTATACTCGATCGAACAATCGTACTCCTGCAAAAGCCACCATAGCGCAATCCTAGGAATCAGGTCTCTTTTAGAGAAAGTAAAATGAAGTGCACTGCAATCAGTGACAATTTGAACGCTTTACCCAGCAGATACACTCTGAATTTGCGCAACGAATACACCACAGCCAAGGTTTCAAGCTCGTACGAGTGAAAGTTTTTTCCTCAGGGGATGTCTGCCTACTGTAATCCATCCATCATCTTTTGATCTCTGCAATAGTATACCGCCAATTTCTACTCTGCTCGCATCTGTGTCTAGTTCTAACTCTGCAACTGGATCATATATTGCAAGAATTGGTCTCTCAATCAATTTTGCCTTTAGTGTTTGAAAGGCCTCCTCCTGTAATAAAGTCCATTGCCAGGGAGAATCTTTCTTAAGCAGACTACTAGGTGGGTGAGCTTTTTGGGCAAAATTCTTAATGAATTTCCAAAAATACTTGCCAAACCAAGAAATTGTCGCACGTTGTGGACAGTGATAGGAGTGGGGACACTGATTTCCCTTCTTATTTTCTTTTCTCTAGGACGGACTCCACAAGTGCTAATTTCATAGCCCAAATAATTCAACTCGTGCCGTAAAAAGTCACATTTCGCAAGATTTAGAGTTAAATTAGCCTTATCAATCGCCTGCAAAACCTCTTCCAACCTATCCATGCATTCGTCTGCGTTTTTTTTTTCATGAATAAGAATATCATCCATATACGCCATTGCTTTTGAAAAGCGAACACTGCCCAGTATATTATTTATCATTATCTGAAAGACTGACGGGGCGTTAACCAAACCAAATGGCATGCGATTACATTCATATTGGCCGTCTGAGGTAACGAATGATGTTAAGTGGTTGCTTCGCTCTGATATAGCGATATGCGAATCGCGGATAGATGCGTCTCGGAGAATACGGGCCCTCTTTATTCTTCCTTCATCATCATCATCATGTTTTTATCTTTATTGATTTTGAGAATTTGATCCATAGTTACCCAGGGTTGATCCCGTTAATTTCCGTTCCCATGATGATTCCAGGATAAAAAGTAGCCTAACCTAGTAAAAGTAGTAGATGTCTTTTTATTCTAGTTCCGCACCATATTTCCTCAAAAACCGTACCGTAGTTTTTGCCACGGTAACAAACATACATAGTAACTTTCGTATGGATAACATCAGTAGGATAGATTTCATCATCATTTTCCTATCCTTATCCTTATCAGTAGGATAGATTTATGGGCAAAATTTATTTTATAATTATTTTAAGTTATCAATGACCTACTACATTGTATACCCTTCTTCCACTTATCGGTGCGACTGTAACGAGTTTGTATGTAGGTACTTACGTAGTTAAGGCTTAAACGAATTGTTATCGTGAAGTGGCCTTCATAACGATCGTTACATAGGTAATTACAATGATTTGTAACGCCGCTAACGATATCATTCGATATGGATCGTTACAATTGCATAAGCCATTTAAATAAAAGAAAATATTACCTATAAGATGGACATTTTTCGATAAATGGAGATTATAATAATATTAATTAGCATCTGTATCGGAGCGATTGCTATCATGGTTATACGTGTTAGATATTATCGTCGATTGACGATATCACATGATTTTATTAGTCCTAGGCCCTAGTAAAAAATATATTAAACAATTTACATGTAGGTATACACCGCAAAAATAACCCCACTAAATTAAACCTATCTATTTGCCTATCCCTCCGTGAAACAGGAGTGGCGCATGTATGTAAATATATTCTAAGAGATATTGGGATACTAAAGTTTTTTTACGATAATCGAGTCAATTCGGGGGGCGGATTCACATCGATATTGCACGTTTTCCGGTACGACGTAAGTATTTTTTCATATATATTTGTATGAAATCGTTAGCGTTCGCCGTTACGTACAACTGACGTTGTGCACAAACGTATGCGTAGTTCTGTTAATAATAATAATATAATCGTTTATTGGAGCAACAAGGACTCGATAGTGTTAGTAGTTACATACATATGATTCTTAAGGTTAGTTACTTAGTTCTATTAAAATTTACAGTTTTTTTTACATAATGTATTGTATGTGTTGGCTATGTGCAAAGCGAGTAGTGGCAGACTCATAACGACCGCAGCGCACAACACGGCAGAAATTGGAAACAAATGCGGATGATCAGCTGTCAAGTGTTGATTGTAGTACAAAATCAAAGTAAAGAAATGCGTTGTTAACTGTAAAAATAACGGCCTCAATAGCAAATGTACATTTTATTTTTTCCCAAGAGCGTCCTACAAAATAGAGCAACGAAAAAAATGAATTGCTGCTGTGAAAAGAAAGAATTAAGTGTAGTGTGAAGTTATTATATTCATTTTATACTAAAACCATTGAATAAATTGCACTTAAATAATGTCAACAACACTATTTTAATATTTGGTTTTATTATATTTGCAAAGAAAATTAACAATATTTATGTTGTTATTATTTAACAGTTTCCGCAAATGTTGTAAACGCTACGCGTAGCCACCGTCGCGCACATAGCCACATACGTAAAATCGAAACGATCAGCATTCATCTTCAGAAGCTTGTTTGAGCTAGCCTGTACATGTCGCACCAGGGACGCACATCTCTTCCTCAGTGTCGTGTAGAAACAGTCCACATTCGCCTACAGTGTCGAAGTAGCCCCAACAACATAAAACCCCGACAGAGGGCGCTGTTTTTTTTTTCATACAATATCAACGATAACAGATACGCAAACGTTAGTATCGTTGGTTTGTGACCAAGGGGCAGGCGTACATGTTACGGTAGTACGCTGCACGCACCGTGTACCGGGACGGAAGTTGAACGCTTTGGTTTGGCGGCAGTATTAGGCCATAAACTAATTAATACAGATCGATTAATAAGAGCTGGCATCTTCACACATTTTTTACACGATGCGCTTGTATAGTGTCTGTGAATAAACGAGCGGCGGCATGACGTATGACTTTTTAAAACTCCAATGTACATACTAGACTAAGTATATAGTATTTTCAAACGGTTGTATTAGATACGAACAACCAGCTATGACTCATGTCATGACGGTTTCACCAGCGAACGCCGAGCCGATGATCTAGCAAGTTAAGTATAAATATATGTAAGCTCTGCCATAGGAAGTATTTCAGAGGGGCCCCACGTTTTTATTTAAGTCTAATATGCTTAAAATCTATTCTGCCTAGTACTAAATATTTCTGAATAAGAACTTTAAAATACCTACTTGTTCTAGTGTGGGCTGCTTAGTTTACCTTTCAAGCAAACCCTGGTGTTAGTCTTCTTTCATGAACTACCTTTCGGTCGCTGACATGGTTCATGATATGATGACCACTACCATCAGAGATAGGAATGATCGAGACCACCTACGTAGCTTGTTAGGTAGGTAACTAAATATTTATTTTCTAGTTTTCAGTGCACATAAAATAAAACCGTTTAACTTAAAAGTTCTTTTTATTACAAATACAGAGTGTTTGTTTTCATTTTAAATGTTAGCCACGTTGCAAACAAGGCGTGCCACTAAACCTTATAGCTTAGTGATATGCATAAAGTAACATGCTGTATTATAATATAAATAATAAATATATAAAGAAGCGGACTGACTGACTGACTGAATGACTGACTGACATATCAACGCACAGCCCAAACGGCTAAACGTAGGCACTTGAAATTTGGAACGAACGAAGCTTAGGTACTGTAGGGGTGCACTAAGAAAGGAATTCCAGAAATTCCCACGGGAACGGGAATTAACGGGAAAATACTTTTGTATGAAAAATCTAAACCGCTCAAGTAAGACGCTTGAAATTTGTGATGCAGGTACTACTAAACTACGCGAATGAAATCGCGGGGCGTCCACTAGTAATATATATTATAGTCAAATTGTATTAGTGTGAGTACTATGAACTCTAGCTTCTGTTAATGACACTTCCTTTGGGTCTAATTTACTGCCGCCGAAAGTGTTAAATAATTATAGTAAATTAAATTTGTATGCGTAATACATACCAGCAGATATCCGGTCTATAGAACAGTCGTTCTCTTCACCGCACAGTGCCTCTTGTATGGTCATCGTGAAGTCACACTTGAGGAACAGCTGGTTCACCTTCTTGTCTAGCTCCGGGTCTACTTTTGTGATGTTGTCTAACTGCAAAGTCTGAAAACCATAAACACGAAAGTGTTTGAATCAGTCATATAGTTCTAAAGAATTGACTATAATATGATGAAGATTTAAGATATTGCCTTTTTACTAATAAAACAAATCAGACAATGTAACTTATTCAGTGTTCCCTCATATTATTCTGTATGTATTTTAAAATGTCCTGGTCATTCCAGCATTCATTATGGTGTTAGACTTTTTTCAGGCTTCGTTTTAACGCCACGATCTAGATTGTCATTGTGATATACACACATCAAAAGTATCTAGGGATCAAGAACATTTTTAGCTGTAAAAAAATCTAATTTATTTAAATCAAATCTAATCTTCTGGATTGGTCTCCTACCTAAATCCCCATACCTGTATCAATGACTTATCACCACATTTTGAATAAATTATGAATAAACTAGCTTTCCGCCCGCGGCTTCGCCGTCGTGGACTTCGGTTATATTGCGGTATAAAGGACAACTATAAGAAAACTTATCATTCCTACGGAAAAATCTAAGTTTCCCTCGGGAATATCATTTTTTTTCTGGAATATAAAGTACCCTATTATTTAATCCGGACTTCTAACTTTACGTATGCAAAATTTCAGAGCAATCGGTTCAGTAGTTACGGCGGCGTGAAAGCTCACTTTCACAAACAAAAAAACTCACTTTCCTATGTATAATATTATAAGTAAGGAAGTAAGGATTCAGTTTTTGTAAAATATATTCTTGATTGCAATCTTCTAAAATGTACTTGATCCCTAGACAATTTTGATGTGTGTAGAATTGTAAGTTAGGATACGGGGACTTAGCAGCCGACATTTCGAACACTCTACTAACCTGATGATTTAACTCGGCCAATCGTCTAGTCCAATCGCTGAGCTGTCTCCGCGACATCTCCTGTTGAACTTGAGAATCCGAGGCCAGTATGAGGCGGGTTCTAATCCGCTTCCCTCGACCGCAGATACCGGCGCACGGCGTCCACTCGCCCCACGGGGATACCGGGCAGTCGGGAGGTGAGGTGTCCTAGTGATGTAAGTTGTAAGGATTTTTTTTACAGGGTTATCCGGAAATGCCTCTTTAAAATAATGTTTTTATTTTTCTTTACGAAGCATCGAACATCTACTAAAAAGGGCTCAATAACATCTTCATCTTTTTGTATTTTTTGTATTTGTATTGTATTTGTACTTAAAAGGGACTACAGATTACAGTAGGTATACTTCGTCTTGGTTATAATTATCCGAAACGGTATCTTCGTCTTGTTAAAATAAAAATCTCCCAAAATCTGTACCACATAGATTTGTGTGAAGATAAGTAAAAAATAGAAAGGCTGTTTCCCTCGATACGGATTAATCTTGGTTCCCACGATTGAAACTCGTGGAAGTTTGGCTGAGATGTGATAATGTCTAATGTACCTATAGATTTTGAAAAATATGCAAGCCACGGAGTAGCATAATATTTATTTATTTATTTTAATACTTTATTGCACTAAAATTGTACAAAGGCGAACTTAATGCTACAAAGCATTATCTTCCAGCTAACCTTGGGCTATGCGGTGTGGCTAAGGTGGCCATATGTTTGAGGAAATAATGTTCCTTACAACATAGTTCTAGGAAAAAACATAAACATGCTGTACACAAAACATACACATACACATAATTATATAATACACTAGAAATATAATATATATATACACATACATACATATACATACAATATTCACACACATACCTACATACTTATCAGAATAAGGAATACATATCATACCACATTGAGTTTCACTCTTGTTTCCTCAGATAGTGCTCGTGCACTTTCCTTTAAAAAAATGTGGACTGTGGTGGATTTCCTAATTTCTAGGGGAAGATCATTCCAAAGTCGAATGGCCGTCACGGTAAAAGAATCCGCGTAGCCCGCCATATTATGCTGAGGAGTACGAAGATAAAGCTGTCGAGAGGTACGCGTCATATTGGAATCAGGCCGAAGATAGATGAAACGCTCTTTAAGGTATTACCGCTCTTTGGTTATTCCATGAATAAACCGCATGGTTCAACTATATTTTATAATTCAGATAATTGTGAGCTCAGAACAGCGGTCTGAAACAGGGTCATCCAGTAGGTACACATTCCTATCGTCTGGGGAAACGCATAACATGTACCGGGATGGAAGAATACTTACCACGAAAAAGCTGTCAAATGTTCCCGGAGGTTTGCCTTTACTGAAAAAGAATAAGAATATACATATACCTTATAATGTTGAAGGGGGAGACAAATTTGTGTTGGTTGTTGGCGCGTTGAAAAAAGGCATAATGGGATTAAAAACCTAAGAGAACGATAACTAGTTTCGTCTTGATTCATTCGTTTTAATTGTGTAAGAGCAATCACGGCAAAGTACCGAAACTGCGATATATGGACATTGTCGAAAACGAATGGATAGACACAAAACGAACGGACGATTTCTTACTGTTTTAACCTCACAGAAGCACGTCTCTAGTGAATATAAACTATTCTGGTAACTAGATCAAAAGGAATGGACGTGGCAAAACCGATTATTGGTACCTGGTCCAGCAGTTATGTAGCTAATGATGATGATAATAATAATTATGTTACAATAGACCTTAACTCACAATTCACACAGCCCCTCATCACATGGCATGGCCTGATGCAGTATGGTTCTGGCTTTGAACCCCACATGGCACTTCTTGAAGGCGCGATTGCGAAGGTAGTGCCGCGTCCGGACTCGAATCCCGCACCCCTCGCACGGAGACCACGGCGACCACGGTGACACGGCACAGGGGCCCGTCGACTCTGCTGGGTCCGGCTCGTATTCTGTTGGGGCCCTGGAGTATAAAAGGAGGAGTTTTATAATTGGAATACTTTTTATGTTTGTGGTCTCAGAGCTTTAATTTAATTTAATTTCCAAGCTTATTTATACCGACGTGTTAGGTTAGGTTACCTTTTTCGTTTTTTCCCTTCGACACCATCAAAGTGATACCAAACACTTGACAGTGTAACTTGATTGGCGTGCACAGTTCAATAATTTGCTATTACAGTATTAGTGTGAACTGGACAATATTGTTACGCCCCGGGGTCGAGAAACAACGGCTAGAATGCCGTAGAGGTACGTCGAACATTCGAGAGGCCTAAAGAACATTCCAGTATCCAAGTCGACGCATACAAACCACTACACAGTGCCTATATGCGTCAGAATGTAGTAGAAGGATCTCGAAAGATCGAGAAAAGTGTGGTATATTTCGGAAGCCACAAGTACACAAGTACTTACCTTATCTCACCACAAGTAGGTATAAACACGCGAGCCGGCCGACGCGACTCACAAGTAGGTATAAACCTACTTACCTACTGTTGGAGTAGGTATAAACACGCGAGCCGGCCGACGCGACGTTTAGGTATTTAATTATTATTATTAGAAGTCGACTCGAGAAAGTACCTGAAGCTACTCGAATGTTCTGGATTGTGTACCGTGGGTATATAAAGAGCGACGATCGAGTCGGCGGCACAGTTTCAACTAAACAGCGATATAGTGAACATCAAGAGAGAAAATAAAAGAGAGTTAACAAGTGATTGTGTGATTGTAAAAGTGTTTATTAGCGGTTTTAGTTTAACGATTGTAATTAGTTTGTGTAATTACAGTGCCGAAATAAAGTGTTGTTCTTGATTTTCGTAACAGTGTCATTTTTCTATCGGTACCCACCCCCCACGTACGTAACAATATTGTAACCTGACCTCAGTGGTGTCATTTTGGTGGTGTCAAAGGGGATGATCGCCTTTTTTAAGGTGTTCAGTTAGAGCAATAGGCGGTATGCGCATTATTCGTTTTCGCTAGTTTGCTCGACATTGTAGAAGTTGTCGGTACCTGCAATGTCTGCGAGGCCCGTAGCAGCGGCGGTGCTGCGTGAGCGGCAGGCGGCAGGAGTCGCGCGCGGCGCGCGGCGGGGAGGCGTAGTGTCGCTGGCGCGCGGCGCGGCCCCGCCCGCACGACACGCTGCACGCGCCCCACGCGCCCCACGCCGTCACCGCGCACGCCGCGCCCTGCCCACCCTCGCGCCCGCCCTCCGCCCCCGCCACCGCGCCGACCGCCGCACCCGGGGACTGCTGGCTACTCACCTCTGCAAAAATATTTCTCACTAGCTGTACCGCGCGGTGTTACTCGCATTTTTTTTTTCGTTCCTTCGTCGAGTAGCTTTTATTCGTTACAAACATCCATCCATACAATTATTTCCCCTTTATATCATCATCATCATCATCAGCCCATACTTGTCCACTGCTGGACATAGGCCTCTTCAATTGCACGCCACTGTGATCTGTTTTCGGCTTCTCGCATCCAGCTTCTGCCAGCCACCTTGCGTATATCATCAGTCCACTTTGCGTGAGGCGTCCTACACTCCGTTTGCCGAGACGCGGTCTGCACTCGAGAACTCGTTTTCCCCAAAGGTCATCGGTTCTACGGCTAATATACGACCCACTGCCACTTCAGCTTGCTAAAACGATGAGCTATGTCGATGACTTTGGTTCTCTGTCGGATCACTTCATTTCTGATTCGATCCTTCAGAGAAACGCCGAGCATAGCCCTTTCCATAGCACGCTGTGCGACTTTGAGCTTGTGGGCCAGCCGTGCCGTCAGTGTCCACGTCTCAGCTCCGTATGTCATTACAGGTAGGACACACTGATTGAAGACTTTTGTCTTCAGGCACTGTGGGATCACTGATGTTAAGACTCGACGTAACTTCCCAAATGCTGCCCAACCCAGCTGAATTCTTCTGTTTACCTCGTCCTCGAAGTTGTTTCTACCCAATTGCAATGTCTGCCCAAGGTATACATATTTTTGAACAACTTCGAGAACGGTGCCGTGTACTGAAATCGGTTCCGGTAGAACATGTTCATTGAACATGACCTTGGTTTTATCCAAGTTCATCCGTCATCCGTCCCCTTTATAATATTATAACAAATAATGCATTAATTTCGACCAAATTTGATTACCATAAAAACGGTTCTAGTAATCTTAAAAGATACACATATACTGTCGTGGACATTTTTTTAGATCATTTCAAGTTGAATAATTCTTTCATACATATATTTTTGGTATCTTGAACCGTTTTCACAGTGCACGCAACGGAAGCCCTCTGTTTTTTTTCACATTTTCCATTATTTATTCGCCCCTAATAGTTGCAGCGTGATGATAGCCTAAAGCCTTCCTCGATAAATGGTCTATTCAACACACTTATCATTCCCACGTAAAAATATAAGTTTCCCTCGGGAATATAATTTTTTTTCCCGGATAAAAAGTAATCGGCTCGGTAGTTACGGCGTGAAAGCGGGACAAACAAACAAACTCACTTTCCGATTTATAATATTAGTAAGGAAGTCCATTTATAATATTAGTAAGGATATCCATTGTACTGAATTATTGTTTGTGTGTTTTTTGGCAAAAATAAATTAAGGGGGAATTCTCGAATTTACCTATTTTGCAGGCCTGACACAGGCTGCTGTGTACACGTATGCGATAAATAGTGATATACATTCGATAGAGCATTTCTTCATCTCGATTCAAATAGAGAGCTTTTTTTAAAAATCATTCATAATTCATCCGAAAATACGAAAATGATGAACCCTGTTTGACGATTTTGGCCAAAAAAAGGTCAAACGCGGGGCCTAACACAGAGGTCTACGGCTGTTCCCTGAGCTACGGAGTATGTGGAACGGACCGTACAATACTTCAACTAAATTCAAATAGAAGCGCTTTTTCAGAATGTAGTCAGAAAAATCCATAATTTTGTAAAATAATTCAACTGACAAAAAATCTCATACAAAAATGTTGTTGTGCCATCACGTTGACAACTTCAACCCCGTCAGTCCGCGGCTGGATGCCGTCCTGGAAGCACGGGCACGCCCAATTTTTCTCTAAATAATTTGCATGTGTGCAGTGCACTTTTTGGATATATTTCTGAGTAAGTACCTATTTTCATACACTCTTCTTTGTCAGGAATTGATGACAGTATTATATTCTGTACGATTCGTGGTCGTTTTCTTGTATAGATGACCAAAAAAATAATCCAAAGAAATCTGTAAACAAACATCCATTTCTTTGACGTATTCCATATCAAATACAAAGACTCTACTTTGACGTATAACCATATCAAATAAAATTGATATGACAATAAAGCGTCACCCTCAAAATCGGGTATATTTTCACGTTGGTAGCACAATATTATGTCATTTAGTATGAGGCATGGGAGTACAATCGTGTTCAATTTAATTTTCGATTTTTGTAGTGTAAAGTGACATACAGTAACTAACATAACCCGTCTTTTTCAGAGTCGAAAACGAAAATTTAATCAATCTAGAAAACAGTGTTGCCAGATATACCTGAAGTCGATAAGTGTTTTAAGTTGTTAAGCTGGCTACTTGTTTAACTCTATGCAGAAAGCGGACCAATAATATTAGTCAACTGGAAGAAAGACAGAAGAAAATAAATCCTTTAAATAATGCTTGTGAATTGTCTAATTGTAAGTTAATAAACATTACGAACAATATAATTAACATTTATTTATGTAGGGAGGTAGGGATATCCTTATTTCTGTCAGCCTCGTGATCAGGAAAATAATGATACCACATTTTCAGAAAGTCGGCCGAAGGGATGTAGGGTGCCAAAACTATCATTGGGCCATATAGCCGCCTATCACCTATTACCGATACTCTTGTATCGGTAATAGGTGGTAGTATGTGTCCTACCCAATCTAACCCCAACAACGGTCTGAAACTCTTAGGCTCCTTCCAGTACATCCCGGCTGGACATCTGCTGCACCTGTACAGCTTCTTGATGTACCAGTTCGAGCAGCAAATTGCCTATAAAATGCCATTTACCCACTGGCGTTTTGATTTTTGAAGCCAATTTTAATGCCGATTTCACGAAAGTAGATAACAGCGGTTGAAAATGAAGGCATTCATTGAACTGGTACATATGTATAACTACACACATTAACATGGTCTAGGGAAAAGCTTATGATTTGATTAAAACTCCACAAACTTCTATAAATCTTTGTCAAACGAATGAATACCGGAGTGTTCATTTAATCATGTCACGTAGACATTTGACCAGGAACGAGTGGACATGATTGAAACTCCAGCAACCACAACAAGTTCATTCATATTAAGGTGATACAGTTATGGTTTGCGCAGGGATTCGTCCGTCTTGGCGGTAGAACGGACCTCGTTTGGATACAAGGCAATATGACTGCTCTAAAATACCGGGATGAGGTGCGCGAGTAGAGGTGAGCCTGTAATCTTGCCCCACAGACGACAAATGGGACAAATTTTCCAGCTAATGCACGACAATGCCAGTCCATGAGATATCTAATCTTTAGACTGGCCTGCTCCATCCCCTGATTTACCCTGATTCAATGGAGCATGTCTAGGACATGCTTTAGAAAAGAGCTCTCCAGAATTTTCCTGAAGATTTTGTGCATGAAAAACAGCTTTTATTGCATCTTCATCATTAGACTGGGGACAGTATCCAGGACAGGATATCGACAACCTTGTTTTGAGTATGCAGAACCGTTGCAGATGTGTCAGAAATGACTTAGGTGCCACTCCACAGATATTTTTTTTGTAAATGTTTTCTTCAGGTTTTTTTTAAATGCAATGAACAAGCGTTTGACCACTATCCTACCTGATGTAAAGCAGCGATGTGGTCTACGATGGAGCAAACTTGTTCATTATGTACCTATTCACCCTTGACTTGAAGTCGTTCAGACCTGGAGAGGCTTCGGGAAGGCATTCCACATCCTGGCGGTTCGCACTATAAAAGTGGACGCAAACCGTTTGGTTCGCGTAAATGGTATATCCACCTGGCATGGATGACGTTTAGCCGTTCTCGCGGTTGTCTCCGTAGCACACTCTCCGAAATGCACCCGATAGAAGACATATTATAGGCACGTAACCTTTCGCGATGTTTTAGGCTTTATAGTCGAACATCAAACACCCTGCCGTCACCTATGAACCTTCTAGCATGTCTCTCTATTGCCTCCAGAGCCTCAAGCTGGTATTTTGCTGATCCATTCCAAAGATGAAAGCAGTATTCCATACACGATCGAACTTGTGCTTGGTACACAGTGAACAACTGTTCCGGTGTGAAATACCGCCGCACCTTCGAGAGGATGCCCAGCTTCTTGGCTGCGCGTTGGGCCGTAACCTCAATATAGGAGCCAAAGTTGAGGTTGGGGGTTAATGTCAATTCTAAAAGCTCCAGCCGATTGGCTATAGGCAGGGGTACATCCTGGAAAGTGGAAACCAGACGAAACGCGCTCCTTTTTGCTGAGAATAGACACGCCCTGGGTTGTGTGTTTTAAAAAAAAAGTAATGTTTGAAGTTTTTCTTTAAAAAATTTTTTGTTTAATTTTAACCAATAAGATTTTATTAAATAAGATATATTTTAAGATATGGGTCTTAACAGAAAGTTAGTATAATTTTAAATATTTATGTTTCATTGAAATATCCCTAGAACATGTTGTGTGTAACCCGAACTAATATGGTAGGTACTATAAAACTCGAGAAATTTGAACGAAACACTTTTCATTTGACATGTACACCAATGTTCCGAAAATCACTTTTAATATCAAAACAGACATTTTGTATACCTGTCTATGTGTGTGTGATAATACGTATAGGAAAGCGATTTTGTATGCAGCGATGATGACGTCAAAAAGAGAAATAGGCCCTTAATGTCTATGTCTAAGTAAGGATTCTCTTTAATATTCTTTTTACAGTAACTTTTTGTTATAATACGACTAAATTCGACTGAATACGACTATAGTCTTCATAGCGCCAATTTTCTCTGTTTACTCCGCTTCAGCGTAATTTAATGTAAGATGTAGCTCCCGCCCGCCCACATACAGACAAGCGCATTAAATGCAATACAAGAGCGTAGCGCCCCTAAAGACACAATGAATGCGACGTACGTATCGCCTCTATACTGAATTACGTGTTTTCATTTCTCCAGTAGGTCTAGCACGCGCATCAAGAAAGACATGACAGAACAAATATATCAAGTAGTAGAACAATTATATCAAATATATCGGCAAGGTTAGTATACTTTGTATACTTTCATAGCTTAATGAACTATGGTATATTGTTGTGTTGTGGGGCAATGCTGCTGATGTAGGTACGATATTTGTACTCCGCTAAAAGAGAGCTGTAAGGGCAATATATAAAATGCGCTCCAGAGACTCCCTTCGAGATAAATTTAGAAGTATAGATATTTTGACACTTCCATCGCAGATGTTTTTGTAAATGTTATGTATATCCGGATAATTATTAATTTATTTTTGCAGCATGATGATGTATACAAATATAGCACTCGAAAAAAGTGTAAGATTTATCAGCCTTTTAGTCGCCTCAGCAAAACTAGCAAGTGCTTCTTAGGACTTGCTATTAAAATTTATAACAAACTGCCCAAGGAAATAACTGAGCTGTCTGAGGGAAAATTTAAGTCAATTGTAAAGAAACAGTTAATTAGTAAGGCATACTACAGGGTTGATGATTACCTACATGATGATAATGCCTGGACAAACATGTCAGCTCGTATTGATGTAAAACATAATTATTAAGATATCTAAGACTAAACTTTCCACATTACTAATGTTGGTAATGAGCGGGGTGGTTGCTTGCATGATCTGAGGGGTTCAGTTACATAACCCACAGGGGACCCTTTTATTTTATTTAATGTTAATATCATTTAGTGCCCTTGAGCTGTTCACCAGTCAGGCATGTATCCGGCCATCAAGTATTTGTTCAATTAGTATTAAGTCATATTTATGTTAAGTATACTTAGCAGTAAGCCTTGGCGATTTGAAAAGATGCCAGTTTCTTCCCGGTTCTTCTGGCCAGTAAGAGAAATTAATTCGAACCGGGGACGATTACTTTTGTTTTTAAAGTCATAAATGACGTTCATCAAGCTTTGTGTTATGCTACTGTATACCTATATATGTTATAGCACTTATAACGATGAAATAAAGAAATTTTTGACTTTGACTTTGCAATACCTACTCTGATTGGCTGTTATGTCACGCTTCGAGTGACTCAGCTTGTTTCAACAAATGGCAGCGCGTTATATCTCTTGTCACTTCTTTCTTGGAGCGCTATGCAAGGGGGCTGCAGTTTTAAAATATCCAACGTCCCAAGAGACGGGCTTCAAGTTGAGTGGGAAGCATTTCTTGTCCCAAAAACACGCAACACATATGCATTGTATAGTCAAGGCTTGACAGTGTCCTTGGTTGACTGAAACTACTTACTAATTATCATCATCACCAATGACATCCACTTTTGGATATAAGCCACCTTGCTCCGCTAATTTGAACCCACCGCCTTCATCAGATCGTTAACCCACCCTATTGAAGTTCTAGTCATGTTTAGTTAAACACAGAGAACAAGCATTTGACCACAATCCTACCTGATGTTAAGCAGCGATGTGCTCTACGATCGAGCACACTTCTTAATGCTGCGTTTTTTCGTTTGTAGTGGCCACTAGGACTTTCAGACCGCAAAATGGTAACTAACTCTGCTTACCTTTCAAGGCCTCTGCTAACAGGTGACACGTTGAATATACCAACCTTGAGCAACACAGTTCTTCTCGTACAGTCCGAGCCTCGTGAGTCGAAGTCGAGCGAATGGCCTCATATCCCCGTTCGCGTTGTAGAACGGTGACGCGTTGTTTTTGGGCCAGTCTGGCCGTAACGCTCGCACCGGGACCGCTGGAATCGTTGGGTGCCGTGGAGACTGGAGAAAAGACATATATATATTCGTCTACTTACATTTATACTCATTTTCGAGAAGGATAGGCAGAGACAAAAGATCTTTAACAACTACGATCCTGACCCACCTATACCCTTCTCTCTTTCATCAATCCTTTCGTGCAGGCACGTCGGTTTGTAGTACTTTTTACTCCCCTTAAACAAAGGGTGTTTAAATCCCGTGATGTATGTCTGACAAAGGAACCACGGATACTAAAGAAAACAAATATTCTTCTTCCAACCAAAATAACAGCGAAAAGGATTGGGATATAATGTCTTGGCTATTGCCAGTATCTATTATACGGGTCGATACCACTATTCTTATTACTACATTGGAATTCTGGGACTTTTTTTTTTCAAAATATTACCACTGGCTTAAGAATGGGGAACGTCTTAAACTCACTTATTGGTTATTGTGGTACATATAGAGCCACTATTTCCGCATACTTATAAATACAAGTAAGAAAAAACAATACCCACCGTATACCTAATTCCACTGTCAGTACCAGCGTCGTAAGGAAACAGTGATAGTGTAGTGAAGTTCGTCCAAGTACAGTTAGAGTTGCACAACTCCAAAGCCGAAACACCGACTATCCAGTCGGGAGATGGCGCTAGTTTCGTCACGAGTGACAGCAAATGATTCTTGGGATCCACTCTGAAGACCGCGAATGTAGAGGGGTTTCCACCGGCGGATAGTTGCTGCCACGATATGCCGCGCGTCTTTATTATGGTACGGATGTGGTCGCTCTGTGGAATTAAAATGACTGAGCTGAAAAACTGGCTTTTAGCAAGTTTTGGGGAAAAGTTTTTAACAATATTTCATACGAATGTCAACCTTTTTATTTCTTTTCTTAAGAAGAATTCTACAAGTCAGGACATACATGCTGAGCAGATAAAAGAAAAGACAGGGCCAGAAAAGCGGACAAAAAAACCGTACAAAAAAAAATCTAGTTTACGTGTTGTCTCGTTTATAACGTTAGAAGAAGCGCGGCGTGGAGGGGCCGCAGATGAAGAGGAGTGTCATTATCGCTGCGCTCCCTATCCTCTGCGGCCGGAACGGAGGAAGAAGTCGGACCCCACGAGATCTGGAGTCCAAAGACGGCGGGACGGTCACAACCCGACCGGCCCCCCGGGCGTATAGAAAAGAATAGGACTACGGTATCGCCTGCCTGGCGTATAAGGCGTCGAGAGGGGTGGCGGTTTGGTTTTGGCCTGGTAACTGCCGCCGGTGAGAGGTCGCTGGGGCAGACACACCACCGTCTGCCCCAGGCCGGAGTCCGACAGAACCGATCGCATAGGCGGGTCCTGATGCAATTCCTTCGGGCACTCCCGGGACCCGCCCTGCTTGCGACACGGAGGTCAACGTTGGGGTTGAGTCGGTAAGAGTCTGACACTACCTCGTTCGCTGTCGCATGTCCCCGGGCTGGGGAGGGTGTACATTCCTCCATGTAAAAAAAAAAAGTTAATCTACTACTACATTAGAACTCTACTCTAGTCCGATCTAATGGAAATAAATGCTGGGTTCTGAAAAAAAAGGGTTCTGTCCTCTCTGCAACACTTTTCCTGCTGCATATAAACGATCTACTGAAACCCGGTATCTATGGGTACGCAGACGACACCACTGTTGTAGAGAGTTACCCTACGTCCTCAGTGAACGAATACAATCCGATACGATTTCTAGATGAACGCACGCGATCAATTTCTAACCTTTGCGATCAATATAAGTGTCCTATGTCATTCCAACTGTCAGTTGTACGAATAGATGCGTTACGAAAATGTCGATCCAGCTTGCGATTTTTTTTTGCTCGGCTACAAAGCATCGCCGCAAGGTTGCGAGCCTATCTGTCTTCTATCGGGTGCATTTCAGAGTGTGCTACGGAGTTGCATAACTTAATACCCCATCGCGTTTTTACAATAGGATAACGGCAAAACGTCATTCATACCAGGTTGATTTACCATTTACGCGAACCAAACGGTTTGCGTCTACTTTCATAGTACGAACCGCTAGGATGTGGAATGACTTGCTGGAGTCTTTGTTTCCTGCGCAGTACAGTCTGAAGGTCTTCAAGTCGCGGGTGAATAGGTACCTAATGAACAAGTGTGCTCCGTCGTAGACCACATCGGCACTTAACATCAGGCAGGATGGTGGTCAAACGCTTGTTCTTAATGATAAATAAAAATACTAACCTCAGATTTGAGTTCCTTTTCCAGCTGCGTGGTGGCGCCGTCGTCAGCGAGCCGCCTGAGCCCCGAGCTGGCGACGCGGCCCTCCTGCCACACGCGGTACTGCGCGGTGTGCGAGGCGCCTATCAGATCGTCGAAGTGCGCGCGCGCAGATTCAGCGGGGAATCCGGTGGGGTGCGTGTTTCGCGACCAAAGACTTTCAAATACTACCTGTAAGGATAATGCGACGCCACAACTGTTAAGTACAGTACTTCTTTTCTCTATTGGTATTAAAAGATAAAATAACGCTGATAATCACGGCATGACATGTGTCAATATAATGACACTAGCAGGGGCGGTACGTCCATAGAAGCAAATAAGCTCTGCATACCCTGGCAAATTGACTAAAACAATTAGCGTAATTAGGTATCTATAACACATTTAGTCGTCACGTAGGTACTGTAAATTAGGCAATTTATCAATAACAGATTTTCGGTTATTTAAAATGTGTATCGAAAACACAAATTCGCTCTAGACCAATCAAAACACTAATCTCTCATAAATCTATTCTTCCGCGTGTCAACGAAAACAAATTCGTGCAATGTTGCCTCATCGTTCCATCGATAGGTAACACAAATTTCGCCTCAACCCATCAAAACATAGTATTTAGCGCATCAACGAAAACAAATTCATGGGACGTTGCCGCTTCGTTGCATCGTCTAGCCCGGGGAAGCTGCTAGACCTCAAGCTTCCTATTTTTCTCTTTCTCTGTATACATCCCTTTCACCTCGGTCTATTAGCCCGGAGAGTTACTATGAAAAATATGGAGAAATTTACGCCACAGCGTAAGCGCAGCTTCTTCCGCGTTTTTTCATACATTATTGGAATTATAAGGGCTAGAATGCTATGACAGTGCGTAAATATGTGCGACAGAGAAAGAGTGTGGGTCGTGTGTGTGAGCGAGCGAGAGAGGTGCCGGCCATGTTGACATATTGCAAGTATTGTTTATTTATATTGGAGTATGCATTGTTTTAGGTTATGTACGTTCATTCGCGCCTTTCTTTATTTTATAGAATAATTAAATTAGACAAAAATGGAGACTAAGGTGTGAAAGTGATGTGTGTAAAAGTGTTTGTTTACAAATGTGGGTCGATTCTCTGAACTAAATATGAGTGAAAAGTGATCACGAACGAATTTCGCCGGGATTGTTTTTATTTGAAGTTGGAGCAAACACAAGGTATTATGAGGTAGTTTCTTGTTTTTTTAGTGTATTTACTTAGTTAGGCAGACTAAGGTATTGTGTAGTGCTTTGGGAAGAGGAAGGCATCCACATTCCACAACGATCTGTTCAGTTCTGTTTCTGGCATACAGCGCCTGAATCAGCTGCTTAGCAAAATTTTTGGGAAGTAACGTAATTAGATATTAATTTTGCTAAACTAGTGATTGATGTTGTGATCTTCTATTGAAATATTTGGTAGTCTGGCACAAAATTGGTACCTACTTAATGTTATTTTAGTGTCGTATGTACCTACTCATAGGAGACAGCTTACCCTGATGAAAATTTCACGGCCCGCCACTGGACACTAGGTAACTTAGATGTATCATTTCCAGACACAGTAAAGCCACGTAAATAATTGACTGTTTTAATATTCAGTTGTATACTAGAGGCACCATGTTTCGAAATGTTTTGTGCATCTCACATAATCCCTAAAGATTTTATGAATGTATTAATTGCGAACATTTTTCACCAGGAGCACTAATTACTCTGCATACATTCGTCTTTGGAGTGAACATTTTTTTATAGTCGTGATGAATCTGTGAAAATGTTATCAAATTAAGTATCTACACATTGGTCTACTAGTCAATTCTACTCTCGGCATAATATCCGAGAGTAGCATTTAGACCCAATAATGTATGAACCCTGCATTACACAAGAAATTCACCCATTTGGCAAAGTCACAAGCGCACGGTTCCAATATGGCGGATCGTCGCGCGAAGTACACCGGCACTGAGACCCTTGGTGTCTTGGATCCAAGAGTAAAAATAAGACCCAATAGTAGCAAGACACGTGTATTCTATGAGCCGTGTGGTGACGGCGAATAGAAACATGTGTCACCACCCCAGCCAAACTTTTCCGGCTATGGGGGTCGTAAGAGACGACCCAGGGAACCCTCGCACGACCTCCGATGCCACAATACTCTTTCAACAGAAAGAGTGATTGCGCAGAATCGGGGGTCAAAAGTGTACATACAATCAAGAGATTGTATGAACACTTTTGACAAGAGGAAGAAGCCACCTTGCGAAGTTGACCACAGCAAGTGGAGAAGTCGTCACTTCGAAGCCGTCAGTCCTTTCGGAAGTTGAAGACTTCTATATCCGGTTATACGCATCGCATGCATCTCGTCCTGATCTCGAAAATGGGCACTCTAGAGAAACTTTAACACGCCACCGATGACCTGCCAGAAGTCAGTGCTGGCGATATTGGGATCGCTCTTAGACAGCTCAAAAACGGAAAAGCTCCAAGAGAGGATGGCGTTACAACAGAACCGTTGAAGGCTGGAGGTAAATCGATATTGAGGAAGCTCCAAAAGCTTTTTAACGCTGTCCTGTTCCTAAGGGAGAACTCCGGAGGCGTGGAGTAGAAGTGTGGTCGTCCTGGCTTGGCCGCCCGATGGCTGGAAGCTGGGTGCGAGAAGCCGAGAACAGATCACAGAGAGCCCTATGACTAGCAGTGGACAAGTATGGCCTGATGATGAGTAGCAATTTGTGATTCCCGCACATCACAAGAAAACCAGTCTGATCTGCATATTGGTGTACTGGATGGATAAAACAGTAGAACTTGGAGGCCCCGTATTACACAAATATAATCACCTCGTACTTGGCTTCATCGCAAGCGCAGCACGGCTCCAATATGGCGGGTTGTCGCGCAAAGTTGGGCGGCGCGGCGGGCGCGGCGCAGATCTTGCGCGCCAACGTCGACCACTTCTCCTTGGCGCGCGTCGCCGGGCCCACGTGCGCGCACAGCCGCACGCACACGTCCACCGCTGACGGGGGCGTGTTCCAGATCACCTAGGGAATCAAAGCATGGGGGAAAACACTCATGAACTAATGGCGCTGGTGACCCAAAAACAACACTATTGGTTGTCAGTACAATTTCTTTTCACAAAATGCTTTTTTTATAGGTTCATATGGGTGGGTCAAACGTAAAAAGCGCCATCTGCATTCTTATTGGTTTACCACTGGTCGTTATGATGTTATTTTGCCTTACTCGCACACTATATAGAGACGCATGGCGAGGTAAGGAAAATTACGTCTTAATAAAAAATAACAGAGGTATACCAATTCAAATGAAGTCTTACTTAACTTTAACAAGTGCAAGACCGAAACATTTCCGACAGTCCTTGACCGTACATACATAAAATTACGGTCAAGATACTGATATCTTCTACATCTTTTAATAAATAACATTAAATACTTCTTCACCGAACGGACATGCCCACTGGTATTTTTATTAAGAGCTGGCCATTTCCATTCTAACGAGTAAGTGTAAAGCTAATTGGTCGAGTATGACTGACTGTATACTAGCAGAGTTAGTCTAAATACGGAAAAGGGAGCCCAGCATCACTATCACTAGCGCCATTCGTCCTTTAGTATAGTATTCCTTTGTCAAGGTACAGATGGTTGAGCAATAGTCAAATGCAGAAATTGTGCACAAAAAATATGGCTCGAAGTAGCCTCCGAACCTCGATAAGTCCATTACTAACTTGTACTTCCACCTTAGTGTGGCCAGTAGCATTAGTCACAGCCGGTTCGCACTCCTCCATGTTCTTGGTCTGCGCCTCGTACACCTGGAACGTGCCCAAGGACTGGTTGGAGACGGAGTCCGAAGGCTGATACGTTGGCGAGGTGATGACGTCACTCGGAGGCAGCAGCTCCGCCCAGATGGTGAAGCCGATGAACGGTGTCGGACCCTCTTTTGTCTTCACGCCTTCCAGGTTGACTTTGAAAGTAATTAAAGAGATTTTTTTATTGAATAAGCCATTATCAGTAAATACAGCACACGATTGGTTTAGATGCGTGTGACAGCGTGTACCTAAATAATAGATAGATAGCTACACAAGTCATGGTTTGGATCACAATATAATAATGTTAGGTAAAAGCTACACATATGTTAGCTACATATTTCAGTTATAAAGCTGCAGGAAAAGGCATTCACGACTGTGTAGAATAAAAAAAACACCAATCAAGCTTTTTAATCCCAAAGCGGGATCAGCAGGGAGCATGGAGCAACTATGAAATAAAAATCTTTAAAAAATAGCATCTTTAATAAGAATAAATCCTTCATAGTCATATTCAGTTCATTTCATAGGCATGAAAAATATCTGGAATGACGATTAAAAAATGTAACAATAGGATATGAATAGCGGCATACATACATACATACATACACTTCACGCCTGTCTCCCAGAGGGGTAAGCAGAGACTACAGATCTCCATTTGTCACGATCCTGACATACCCCTTTCGCTTCATCTACATTCATACATCTTTTCATACATGACCTCCGGTTTCGAGTACCTTTCACGCCCCCTTCGGTCAGGACATCACCAATCTGGTCTTTATATGTCCTTCTGGGGCGACCTCTACTCACCCGGCCAATTACATCACCCATATAAATCTCTTTCGTCAATCGACTTTCATCCATTCTCTCCATATGCCCAACCACCGAAGCATGCCCTTTTCGATCTTGGTCACTACATCTTCCTTCAAACCGCAACTTTCCCTTATCACACTATTCCTTATCCTGTCATTCAATGTCACGCCTTTCATGCTCCGCAATGACCGCATTTCAACGGCATTGACTTTACTTTTATGCTTCTTCTGCCATACCCAACTTTCACTCCCGTACATTAAGGTAGGTGCCAGTACAGCGTCATGGACAGCCAATCTTGCCTTTTTCGACATGAATTGACTCTCCATAACACTGCGAAGGGCACCGTTAACCTTATTACCCGC
Organism: Conopomorpha cramerella; assembly: GCA_012932125.1. Classification (NCBI taxonomy): domain Eukaryota; kingdom Metazoa; phylum Arthropoda; class Insecta; order Lepidoptera; family Gracillariidae; genus Conopomorpha; species Conopomorpha cramerella. Next base: position 30,011 of record SJJU01000019.1, read on the forward strand.
ACTCAAATAGCGGCATAGCTGAGCGAAACACTTACTCACCATACTTATTTCAAATTATTCTATAGGCTTTCACTTTCGATACACCTGTCAATTTTTTTTTCTCCTCTTATTTCAATCATTATTAAATAGAAATTTTTTCAGTGCAAACCTGTATAAAGTTCCCCAGGCAAAAACAGATCGGGTTCGCCGCTGACTCGCAGCCGGTAGTGCGCGTCCGCGGGCTGGGCGTGCGGCGGCGCGCTCGGGCACGCCGGCGACGGCGGCAAGGTGCCACACGCGCACGAACTCAGTAACGACAGAAGTACAAGTACTTGCTTTGTACCTGTATTTAATATGATAGGTAGAGCTTACGGAACTCAGATTATGAGTTAATGTACCTCTACTGGACGTGTACCAACCTCTTTTTCAGAGCCTATGTACGCAACGCAACGTTCGTACGGTGTAAGGACAACATCGTGATGAAATCCGCACACCAAAAGGCGTGTGAACCCTATAACGAGAAATGGGCTCACCCCCTGTCACGTTCGGTTAAATACACTTGGTGAACCGTTGGCCTCTACCAACCCCTCTTTGGGATTAAAAGTATTTATTTTCATATTTAGTGTGTATACAGAGTGTAAAATTACCCCTAACAATGGTCTAATTTTTATGAAGCTGAACAATTTTTTTGCCTTTACCCGCATTTTCACCATAGCAAAAGTTGTTCAAATTCTCGAGCCCAACAACGTTTCTAAGACCATTGCTTGGGATCCTTTTACACGCAGTAAAGGTATTTTACGTATACCGTATAGCAGTCCATTTGTGAAGAGTCTGACATACACAAGCCGCTTTCTCTGGATTCTTACATGCATTCTTAAGTACATTGGCAATTGTTACGTTTCCGTCCCACAAATGATCAAAATATCAATCTAATCTATGCATGTCTTCTATGGCAACATCGACCCCATCAGCATCACCGAGCCACTGAAGAATTTAGGGCAGGTTCTCAGTAAAGTGGTTCGGCAAGCATTCCATTTGCACAGATAATGCCTATTCATTAGAGAACTAGCAAACCTGGCGAACTCCGTTTCGCCACCAGATGGGTTCGTTTCGTTTACCCGCTTTTCTGTTGAATTTTTTCCTGAATTTTCTTTGCTATAAACCTCACGGAGCCCGAGACCTTTCCAACGAATGCAAAACCGTGGAAATCGGTTCGTGCGTTCTGGAGTTATAGCGTCAGGGAGGAAAACCCGACTTATTTTTATATAGTAGATTAGAGATACACCTGTATATAATCATTAGACATCCCATTGATATTTTGATAACACTACCTTTATTAATATTTAAAAAAAATAGGTACCCAAATTGTCCTAAAATGTGTAGATGTTTCTAATGTAGAAAATATAAATTTAAAAATGTATTTTCCTTGTACTTTGCACGTGAATGAAGGAAATTTATTCACCACAAAAGTTGAAGCCTCTGAAGGCTTCTTACGCAGTGGCCGGTCTAAGCTTCTACGCAGCCATATAAAGAGAATAAAAGAAAAAAAAGTCAGCATTGAGTCAAAGCAAGTGGTCCAAATCCAGAAACTTCAAAGAGAAATGTAGGTCTCGCAAATCGAAACGTAAAATATTCAAACCGTCCTTTCCATTCATCTCCGCATACGACACAAAGTAAACAAAGAAAACTGTTGCTATAGAGTACTAACTACTTACATTTCTGGAATTTTCTTCGTTTCATATCTACTGTTTTAAGTTAAAAACTAAAGAGGAACTACTTGATAGATAATAAAATGCTTTTCATTAAAAATAAATCACGAATTAAAAATGGCCAGTCCTTTCGCCACCGCACGGGCGTTCGCTAGCAAGGGTGCAGTGATACTGAAGTATAAAGCGGGTGTCACCCTTATACCATATATAGCAACCAACAACACATATCTACAGGTTCGTAGGCAATTGACATGCGCGGATCACTTTTAGTTAACCCTTTGTCTACCTTGTTTTTATGAGATTACTCAATTGAAACCTTTGTCTGCCTGCGCCACTGTATTAAAATATATACTTTGCTAAATGAACACAGTAAACGCCGTGAGTACATCCGTGTATTGGTAGCTTTTTGAGCAAGTTTACATTATGGACTTAACTATTGGAGTTTCAGAAAATTGGTAGGTAGGTATATATATAGCCAAGAAAAGTGTTGGTGGCCAATAAGAATTAATTTATCAAATTTGTCCCACAAGTTTCAGAACCTATTCAATTCAAACTGACAAACCTTTTCTCTTTAAATACTTATAGGTAGGTACAGATGTGCGCTTCTGTAAATAATAATGGTTTACAAATTACTTAGGAGCGTCTGTGGTCCAGTTGGTCGGACACTTGACTTGTAACCGGGAGGTCCCGGGTTCGAGTCCGGCTACTGGACGTGTACCAATGGGCCTCTTTTTCAGAGCCTATGTACGCAACGCAACGCTCGTACGGTGAAGGGCAACATCGTGATGAAACCCGCACACCACAAGGTGTGTGAACCCTATAACGGCGATGGGCTCACCCCCTGTCACGTTGGGTTAAATACGCTTGGTGAACCGTGGGTATTTGCTTTAAGCAAGTGCCTCTGCCTACCCCTCTTTGGGATTAAAGGCGTGAAGTGTATTTATTTTATTTTATTTTTTAAATTACATACTTAGTATCCCTGGACGGTCATCTAACCCTATACAAGAATACCAGTGGCGAAGCTACCTTATAAGCCGATACCCATCGGCTTATGAGGTAGTTACTAGGGCAGGTACCTATTAATAATCAAAGTAACTCCATTTGATGATGAATCCAAATTAATCCATACCTCATATTTTTTCCTAAAATACCTACTACTACTACAACTCAAGAGAGCGAGGCATGCACTTCTTCAAAACGCACACACGCATCGCGCAGTACGTACAACATCTCACTCACAAACGCACCGACGACGTCACGCTAAGAAAAATAACGCGACGCCACCGTCGTCGCTGCAAAGTGATTCTCTAGCCTCGCCATACAAATTTCGGCCTTCTAAATCCCAAGGACTAGGAAGGCCGCTCGCATCCGTGCCAGCCGCCGAGCGCCCAGCCCATCAGCACATATGTGTCCACTGCTGGACATAGGCCTCTCCAATAACGATAAATTAATAATGTAGTATAGTAGTAATAGTAGGTATAAAGCATTGAGAAAAAAATAAATTATTAGTTTCTCTCTCGATGATAGATAGATTCTCTCTAGAAACTTTGTTATGCTTACTTTCAACATTTTGTACAATTCATCAAATGTTCTTCTCGACATTCGAAAGTAAAAGAAAAACGAACCTCGGTATGACTAATTCCTGACACAATCGATGATATTCTCCATATTGTTCTCTTTTTTTATGTCATGCAGCCATAGTCTGTTTCAACTGCTTAGCGAGATTAAAGTATCACATAATATAACATGTTGCGTCGACGATCGACAGTTTGTGAGTGGTCCGCGGGCCCGCGCCATGCATGCTTCTGCGCAGCGCACGCCCTGCTTTTGGTATGTCGGGTGACGCGCCGCACGTATGTATAGGTGCCTATCTAAACTTCGGGATGCGGCGCAATTGTTATCTAGGTAAGTTTTTGGATTAGGCTTACCTTCCAAAAAAATCGTAGCTTCGCCACTGAATGATACACAATATAATTTACCAGAGACTGATATACTTACATAAATACTTTGAATATATACAGTGATAGAAAAAACACCCAGAAAAAGGCAACAAATATCTCTCAGCTCATCAGACAACCCGCGGCCGTCGTCCTAGTCCTTATTGGATAACTCGTCAGGAAAGAGTAGTTTATTAGAGGTACTTATTCATATATTTACCTTATAGAGCGATAAGGATATTTTGGCGTATTAGTGCTGAATACGGTGGTGGTGATGAATTATTTACGACTAGCTTTCCGCCCGCGGCTTCGCCCCCGTGGACTTCGATTATACTGCGGTATAAAGGAATATTTTTGTTTTCCCTCGGGAATATAGTTTTTTTTCGGGATAAAAAGTACCCTATTATTTAAACCGGACTTACAATTATACGTCTGCAAAATTCCAAAGCAATCGGTTCAGTAGTTACGGCGTGAAAGCGGAACAAACAAACTCGCTTTCCCATTTATAATATTAGTAAGATAGTCGTCGAAGATTGCTCGCCACTACCGTCATGTAGTGACATAAGTTCTTATAGTAATATTGTTCTCGCTGTGAGAGAAGGATAGCGCTAGATGAGTGGTATTGCGTTGTCACTGTCACACAGTGTGAACAATATTACTTTAAGACCTCGTGCTACGGGGGATTGCCATACGATATTTGTCGCTCCTCTTTAAAGAGTGTGAGATATCGAATATTATGCTTATTTAATAAAAGTAAATAGGCAAACAACGTATGATCATTTCTCCAGTATATTCAGTCGATAAAAAGTTATGGATTAAAAACACATATTGTATGATGACACGTTTTTTAAATGTAGTTTTACATTTTCATTTTATATTTAATATTATAGTGAAAACACATTAATGTTACTGATTTAAGCTTATTTTTTATCTATTGAAACACATTTTGGAAGGTTAAAAACATTGTTTTAGTACATAATATATTTATTACATTTTTTTTTCGATGTACCACATATTAAGCGTTCCTCAGGGGGTTTATAACATACACCTTTAAACAATTCTGTCATAATTTGTTAATAGTATTAGTATATATTTTACAAAGATATGATTCGCGATTATTAATAATTTTTCAATTATGATTTTACTACATTAGTACCTACTTAATTGAGAAAATAAATTAGGTATATGACAATACAGCAACAGTACTAAATGTTGAGGAAACGTCATCCTCAAATAAATCTTTTAACGATTAAAACAATTGAAAAATATAAATAAATAAATGTGTAATTAATCAGCTTCTTAAATCACGTTGGACAACATAATGTACCGTATATTTACTTAAATTATATCTATGTCTACAACCATCTTTTCTCTTTTTAAACTTTACTTCCCAACTATAGACTGGATAATTCAGTCTTAATACACATATTTAAAAGGATAGTACCTATTCAATCAACATCCTTAACATACTACTTACGACTAGTACTTAGTTTAGTAAATTGGAAATGACCTTAAAACATTTTCTATACTAAGTTCGAAAAAGATACTGGCCGACAAGATATCATACCTTTTTGGATGTTTCCTCTTTCATAAATACTTAAGACTTTGGTCGGTTAGGGAGGTTTTCCCTTAACTCCAGTACATGGCTGATGGGTTCAGGCTTGCCGTCTTCGCCGATCCTCGCCGGCTGCACCATGCCGCTGGACGACAGCTTGTCGAAAAGGTTGACTAGCTTCATGGCCTCGTACTCTTTCTGTTAGGAACGGGTTATATGGATCATATAGATTGTATAATCTGTAACGGAAACTGATATGTCTAGAAACACGGAAAAAAGATTACATTTGTGTCCTCTTTGGTTGCTCATTCCGCGGTACGTCGACGATTTCGAAACTTGATATGATGCCTTTAAAAATGAGACCAATATTCTTTGCACTGCATTTTTTGTGGAGTGTAATTTAGGACGCCTCTTGTTATATTATTTTGACATTGCATTCTCATCGAAATGAAAAAACTGACAAATAAACGTTTTGAATTAAAGAAATTGATACAATCGGCCAAGAAAGTGGACCATATGCGTGAAACGCGTAAGAAAATGCGAAGCTTACAGCAGGTGCTACTTTCGCTTGACACATGCGAACCAGTAAAAGTAACGCAATGTGCTAAACATACTTGTAGTACATTCAAATTCAAATTATATAATTTATTCGATTAACCAATCGTGATTTTAGTGTCGAGCGAAACTAACGCCATCAGTATATTCATAATTTCATCAAGGGGTGCGGTAGCCTCGATCGAAACCTTATCTCAATAGTAAATTATATCAAAAACAAACCCATCGTAGTCGATATTTTGGCCATTTTAACGTAACGTCACTGACACCCCAGCGTAGGCGGGTTTTCATCTCATCATCGTCGAATATGGACGAATATCCACTGCTGGACTACTAAGCCTCTCGAATTGCACGCCGCGCGCCGTTTTAATCTTGCGCAAATCAATCCACATTGCCTGAGGTCATCCTACGCTCCGTTCGAGACGCGGTCTCCGTTTGAGAACTTATTTACTTACCCCAAAGGTTATCGGTTCTACACCTAATATGACGAGCGCACTGCCACTTGAGCTTGCTAATACGATTAACTATGTCGATAACTTTGGTTCTCTGTCAGATCACTTCGTTTCTGACACAATCCATCAGATAAACGCGGAGCTTAGCCCTTTCCATAGCACGCTGTGCAACTTTGGAGCTTATGGGTCAGTCGCACCGTCAGTGTCCACATCTTCATTCCTTCATCTACTCTCTTCAGGCTTGAGTTTTCAACGATTTTTTAATAATGTACCATACCTGTTCCTCGCTCATTCCTTCAAAAGGATTGACCCTTGGTGGTCTCGTGCAGCCGACCACCGGGTCGATGTGTGGCTGCGCCTCGATGTACTCGTCGGTGTCGGAGTCGTCGCTGCTGGAGGAGTACTGGCGCGCCTGCCCGCCGCACAGCAGGCCCTTCTGGGCCAGGTGGCCCGCCGCGTTGCCGAAACCCGTGTACTTCACTAAGCGGGACACTGTAGACAAATTATGTAAATAAATAGACCTTCGGTGGTTTGGGCATATGGAGAGAATGGATGAAAGTCGATTGACGAAAGTAATTTATATGGGTGATTAATGGGCTGGGTGAGTAGAGGTCGCCCCAGAAGGACATAATATATTGACCAGATTGGTGATGTCCTGGCCGAAGGTGGCGTGAAAAGTACTCGAAACCGGAGGTCATGTATGAAAATATGTATGATGTATATGAAGCGAAAGGGGTATGTCAGGACTGTGACAAATGGTGATCTGTAGTCTCTGCCTACCCCTCTGGGAGACAGACGTGAAGTGTATATATGTGTATATATGTTGGTCCTCAAGTTTGGTGGGCACAGATAATTGATAAGCAAATGCGATGCGATTTAAATGAAAGTTCACATACCGTATTAGCTAAAAGTCTGACCAATGACCCGGTTTAATGTAGAACTCATGTAAAGATACCACAACCTACCGATTGAAAATCCAAGAGGTCTACAACTAGGATGTAACCACTGCTTTTACTTCCATCAACTGTTGGGGTAAAACAAGACGGGGTCACCCATTTGATATCAGGTATTTCTAAGCAGGGCACAAACCAATAGTAATTTGGCTAACTTAACATTTTGAGATACACTAGAGTTTAAATAAAATAAATAAATAAATACACTTCACGCCTTTAATCCCAAAGAGGGGTAGGTAGAGGCACTTGCAAAAAGCAAGTACCCACGGTTCACCAAGCGTATTAACCCAACGTGACAGGGGGTGAACCCATCGCCGTTATAGTGTTCACACACCACACTAGAGTTTATATCTGAATTATGGTAATCATCTCTATAATATTAATAAAAGTCCTAAATATGAAAAATTACATGACGAAACGTCATGATCCATTTGTAACAATTACAACCTACCTTTTTCTTTGCAAAGCACAAACAGGAATTCGGCAACCAAATCCCGAACAGAAGTGACGGGAGTGGTTAAAAGGCGACATAGTTGGTTCCTCAACGCGTCCCCCTTTTCCGGTGGCTTGCTGACGTCACGCAATGGCGGCAACACCACCTGGCGCAGGTACTTCCGGTGGGCGCGGGAGCCACTCGCCGACTTTATCATCACTGTCAGTATTGGTGACAGATTCTCGTATTGACTCTTTGTGTTCTGTAAGTTAAAATTTTAGGTTGGCACGCTACAAATAAAAAGAAATTAAGGCGGAAAGTTAAAAAGTATATTCCACAGTATTAATTACAGTCCATCTGTCTCTGACTCTCCATACATTAGATGTGTTGTTGGATTACAATTCAAATGTTGTAATGTCGACAATTAACCTTTTGATTGTGATTTTCAATTCTATTCTGAATACTACCATAGACTTCAAAATGACTAATCTCATCTGTTTGATATTATAAGACTGTTTGGTGGTTAAAAGGTATAACAACTTTACACCTTTTTTATTTTTTATTTATCACTATGAACTAGCGTTTGACCACCATCCTGCCTGATGTTAAGCAGCGATGTTGTCTACGATGGAGCACACTCGTTCTTCAGGTACCTATTCACCCGTGACAACTATTTTCTTCCCTTTCTAACTTTGTGGTTTTATAATGTAGTAAATGTAGTCTCCATGTTTATTATAAGAAATGTAATTAGTGATAAATGCATAATATCAATACTGTTAGTAAAAAATATGAGTCAAAATCTTACAGTAGTCTGTGTCAATCGGTGCTGCATTAACTGTATCAAGGCTTGCAGAGCATCAACATTCTTTCCATCATATTTATACTGAGCGGCCTCCCCTTCACCTAGGTCTGGCGTGAGGTATTTGTAGTATTCCGGTGGCACACTGGAAATGAAAATATATATTAGTAGGCTGTTAGTAGTAAAAGTACTCATTCGATTATGCAAATGTATGGACGCGTTCACTTCGCGATGATATTTTGATGTGTTCATGTAGGTCGTAGTAAATCGGTAGTCAATGATAGCAAAGAATTAAAAAAAATATTCAGCCATTTAATTTAATGTATTTGCTACCAAGTTATTTAAGCAAAAGATACCTAATAAGAATGTAAACAAATGTACTAAGGATTAAGTTCAAATTTGTGGGAAGAGCAGCAAACACTGACAACTATCAATATAAGGTGTTTACCTAGTTCGTTCTTTTTGAGCGACTTCAAAAAATACACTTACACAATATTGTTCATCGGGTACATAGACGCGAATATAATCAAAGACAAGCCCAAGCTTACCTTCGTTATTTCACTCAACGTTTCGACGCAGTTGCATGCGTCGTGGTCGCGAGTACACGGTGAACAATATTGAGTTATAATGTCTGTGCGCGTTTATTAAATTATTAAAAAATGTACTACACATACACAACGTTCCTGAACAACTTCGCCGTTTTTCCGCCGATTCTTGTTTGTCCAAAAGAAGATATTTCAAAGGCAACATAACAATAATATAACATAGTAAGGAAATCAGAGTTTGATGACAGACCAAATAAATGGAGGGGACCTTTAAAAGCCACACGTGTAGGGCGACTAGTAGGTACTGGTTGAATTCGGTTCTAGTTTTTTTTTTATTATTACAGCATTCTTATTTGATAATATGTATGAAACATTATAAAGTATAAATAAAAGTTGCATTTACTTTGTAAGCAAATTAGCGACATCACTCCTCAGTTCCATGGACTTTTCCTCTGAAGATGTGTGAGCATACAATAAAGCAGTCAACACTGGTATCAGCTTGAGATAAATGTGATCGTCTTCTTCGCTTATGACATTTTCTGACCCATGGTGTAAAATTAAATTGAACTGCACTTTGAGTATCTGGCCCAAGACTGCATATTGCTGATCCTGAAAAAAAAAATACAGTACAACTACGGTACTCCCAACTCAACAACACTTACGACGTTGACTGAAGTTGTGAAATTGAAGTCACTTTGGGTAGGAAATACTTTGCTGCATTCAACTTTGCTTTGCCTTCTGTGTCATCAATTAATAGAGATGTGTTCTTTTATGTTCATGAATCAAAGTGGCAATGTTTTGGTCAAGCAGTTATATGTGCAAAAAATATAATAAGCCCTGCAGTGTGTATTATGACGCCAACTATAAAGAAAGTTAATTTAACTTCATGTGTTAACCCTTAATCAGACAAGGTTTGGTGTTTTTCTGAAGGATTTTGGACTCTATTGACGTTTGCTATTCTAATTACCGACTTCATCACATAAACCCGGGAGATCTTTGTCATAAAATCTAGCTTTTAAGTACAATGTGAAATTATTGTTTACTGTTTAAATAGGTATGTGTCCTGTAGTGTTTCATACCTTATGTGATTATTCTGTGATAACTTCTCTGAAATCGATAATTAGATAATTCCAGTGAAGACAATAGGGTTCAAAGTATGTGTTGGTAAAGTGGCAATATACTAGCCTTTGTTTGATTAAGGGTTAAAAATCACTGTCTTTACTTACAGTCAGATAACATTCATGACTTTCTTGATCAATCGGGTCCACACTAGCACAAGCCACATCCATCTTTGATGTTGCTTCAGCCAGTAACTCATTCTGGCAACTAATCAAATAATCCATTCCATGCAGTTCTTCTTTTACTTTGTTTCGAATATCTTGCCTGAGGGCAGTCAGTATGAAAAGCAGTTTCATATCATACAACATTATATCCCCTTTATATGGCATGTTTTTATAAATCTTCAGTCTGGCAATTAGACCCTGAGCTATAGTTTTGCTCGCACATATAGCACAGGCCACTTGACTGTTGTAAACAATATTACAAAGGCATTTCAAAGCTTCCTCCATAATATCTCCTGGTGGTAATGCCTCAGGCACCATTGCATCATCATCAAGGCATGCCAACTGGTATAAACCAGATTTGTCAATCAAAATAGAGATCCATTTCTCACATATTAGATTTTCCAGGTCTGTCTTGTCACGGCTGCAAGTAATTTATTAAAACTTCAAAGTAACAAACTAAATATACACAAAACTCATTTGTGTGGAATAATAATAAATACGAAATTAAACACCTAGACTGATTTTAACAGATAACTGATGTTCTAACTGGATATCCTATGCATCTTATTTTTACACTGTGACAAAATGTCAGTACCATATCAATAGACACCAAACATCACCCTTGTAATTCAGTGCACCAAAAGTTAGGGGAGAATAGCTACCACTTATTTTTAACTGGTCATTTTTATTTGTTGGTGGAGAGAGTGCGTCCGACTGATGCTGTTGACGTACTGGTGTATCTTGGTTGTTACTTTTTGGCCTTTTATTAATACACGCAGCACATTGCCAGTTAGCTTTCTGCTCTTTGGTCATCATATTGAACTTCTTGCTCGGTATGCCGCTACACAAAGTGTCATAGAATAGGCGGCATAGTTTGCAATGTAAGTATTCTTTACCCTCTATGGCACTCCTGCATCCAGCACAGTTTGTCGGTGGCATTTTTCTAAACCTTGTTTGTCTTTCAAACCGCCACACCAACAACAAAGGCCGGCAAGTAAGCACGATAATAAAGGACACGTATTGCGTTTTGTTTCCGTACTCGTCAATTCGCTTTGCAATCGCACCTTAATAAAGGCTCAGTAGCACGAAAACTCCACCCGACGGGAAGAAGGTCGTAAGCGCCGTGTAATGCGCGTCGCTTACGCGTTTCGTTGACCAGCGCACCAGCTTGTTTGATTTTGTTATTTGTGGGTGGATTGAAAATATGTTGAATTCAGTTCACTTAATTTATTGATATAGAACTCTGGTTTCACTGTTTATTATAAACACTGTTGGTTATTACTTATGGAGATTAATTCACTTCCTAGTTTCCATGCCTAATAGGCCACTATAAACTTGGATTTCGAATTAAAAATGTAGACTGTAGATAAGTACGTGTTGATGCGGGTGAGTGTGAGTTCTTCATGCAGCCAAGTCCGTGGGTTGTGTACTGTGTTAATGTGTTACTGACATATTGATAGTTTAAACCAGGTATTACAGAGAATTAGCTTATCTTAGGTTAATTTTGTGCCACAATTAATACACCTACCACTTACTTCTGAAAACAACCCATATTTATTTAAGACTTTGCAACAAAAGTCCAATGGCTGGACTTAAAAGTACTTAAATTACTAATAGTTACCTCAGAATGCGAATTATAGTCAGGCACAAAGTGTGCACAGGCTCAGACTCCACATACTGTAATCTTTGGAAGAGAGCAGTCCATAGAAGAACTCTGCGGTTGTCAACACACAAATCAGGAAAGGTGAAATTTCCTGAATTCTGTAATAGTATTATTTAATAAGATTAGAGGCAAGAATAAAATTAGACGAGGAAATTTGCTATATTTATCAAAGCAAACAAAAGGGTACTCACATTTTTCAGAAATTCCTGCAATATATTATGGACTTGTTCTAAGTTGTCGCTTGCATTAATGCAATTAATTGCACCGTCGTCCATTATGGCGATATGTGGTGCGGTAATCAGTGTTTCTATAGTAAGTAAACTTTGGGAATATATATCTAGCTCATACGATGGATATATTCGGAACTAAAACAGATAACTAAAAACACGTACAAAAAATATTACTTTTCAAACAACTGTGTTAAAATCAATTCAACTCCATTTCCAATAAGTAAGTATTTTCTCAGTTACGAGAGTGATAATTAGTAACTAAGTGATGATAAATAAAATTGGTGTCCGTAAAGACAATTTTTAATTATTTTACTTTACACAACAATGTATGAACTGTCAGTATGACAATTCTGAAAATGTCAACAACTGGGATTAGTTTTTTTTATTACGGTGCCAGATTCAAAACCCATGCTGCCTAAGTAATGTCAATGGCATGTCCATTCTGAAGTAGCAAATGTTTTGGTCTTTTGTGGCTTCCACACCAACTAAAGAATAATATACATATTTTTTAGAGCATATTAACCCCGTGCCAACTTCATATGAAAAGCACAATCAGATCAAATTATTTTATTTCGTCCGGGTTATTGATATTTGTTGAAATGGACTCAGTAAGGTCCACAGACTCAGGAGACGTGGGTTTAAAATATTATTTCAAACTCATCCTGTAAAGTGTAAGTACGAAGTAAGGGAGACTGTTTTTCCCACGTAATGTCTACGCAGCATTGAAATAGGTATGATGGTGCAACCTCACATTCTAATTCGACTTTGATGATAGGCGATTTTGACTTACATAGACGATTTCAGAGTCAATTCAATTTATCTTCCCAAGAAAAATAAATACCTACTGTCAATTTAATCAGTTATGTTTGACAGTTTTTAGCCTATGCTCTGTTTAGTTCGCACAGTTCGCCTTCATCACCTAATTTTAGATAAAATCCACATTATTTTGAAGAATTAGACGAATAAAAGCCTGAAAATGGCTGCTATAGCGTTATCAGGCAATTTTGCAGCTAAAATAATACGTACGTACTATTATTACAAGTAGTTTATTTTTTGTCAACAGTGTGATGTCTTACATAATTTCAAAATAAGTCTTGTACTAAATGTAGCTATAGAAAGTTTATTCATCCATGTATAACACACACTTATTATTTCAGCCAAACAGGGTACAATCAGCGTTGTTTACTTAAAATCTAAAAACTACAGTACAGGACAACCAAATATCGCCGCATACAAACGAGGAACTGGGGGTCGCAGCAGTTTCAATGGAATCGTTGCCACTGTCTTTGGTTGTAGCGGTTTCGTCGGACGATATGTCTGTAACAAATTGGGCAAAATTGGTAGCCAGGTACGGACTTTGTAATAAATTAAGTGCTTATGCATTTTACACTAATACCATAGCATTTTAAATATCCACAAGTCTCAAACAATTTTAGAAGGGGCATTGTTATTAGTAATGTGGTAAGGCCATGTAATGTTATTCAAAGGAAAATATACATACATATGTGTGTACTGAGGACTAATAATATGTAGTAGTGCTTTGCACCAATTTAAATTGTATGTAAGATGATAATGTTCAATGTATTTTGAAGACTGATCATCCACACATTGTATTGTATTGAAGAGTAGAACTTGGAGCCAATAGTGCAAATGCATGGAGTCCACATGACACATTTGATTGCAAGTCAAAATAGCTTTTTATAAAAAACATAAGTAGACAACTTGTGGTCCAGGTTGTGGGTTCGAATCCAGCTACTGGACATGTATCAATAGGACTCTTTTCAGACCCTATGTACTTAACCCACTTAGTACGGGAACAAAGTGTTGTTTTAAAACGACAATAGTAACAAGTGGGTTATTTATTTTATTTATTTATTTGAGGAAGATTTACAGCTGTATACATACCTTAATATTTCAGATAAACAACTCATAGCCATTTAAGAAATCTTCACCTATAGTAACAATAGTTAACAATTTAGCAAAGGTTAACAAGATATTTCAGTCATGAACTGATAGAAAGGAAAACAAAGTAAAGGTTAGCAAACCGTAACAAACCATAACGAGCAGAACTTAAATTAACGTGCGTGTCCCGAAAAATAATGATTAGTTAAAAGTCGACGCAATTTAGCCGGCTTGGTCAAAAACACATCGATGTCTAGAGGTAGGTCTCCAAACTTGCCAATCGCCCGCCTGATGAAAGAATTAGCTCTATAATTCGTGCTAACTGGGGACAATTCAAATATTCTGCCTTCACGTCTGCGAAGGCCCATAATTGGAACCCTTATAGGAACCAATGCGAGGAGCTCTGGGGTATCGACAGAGCCCGTCACGATGCCTGATAGGTACGATACATCCGCAATGTCACGCCGCACCGCAAGCGGAAGGATATGATATCGCTGACAACGGTGCTCATAGTCCCGGGAGTATTGCTTACATCTATAGTCTAAAATCCTAAGGAATCTCTTCTGAATATTTTCGAGTCTAAGAATGTATTTCATGTAGCCGGGATTCCATACCTGACATGCATATTCTAAATTACTACGCACGAAGGTGCAATATAATATTTTTAATGCTTTGATACCTTTGAACTGGGAGGTTGACCTCACAATGAAACCTAACGCCTTAGATGCCTTGCTAACTATTTTGTCAATATGCTTATCGAATAACATTTTACTGTCAAGAGTTACACCTAGGTCACTAATGCAGTCAGTCTTCGAGATAACAACTCCTTTAAGGGTATACGCAGTATATGACTGAATTAGCTGTTTTTTCCGGGTAAACGAGATAAAGTAACACTTTGACACATTCAGGTCTAACTTATTGAGGTCACAGTAAGCCTCGAATCTATGCAGGTCCGCCTGTAGCAGCGATGCGTCCATGGCGGTATTGATTTTCTTAATAATCTTCATATCATCTGCATATAGCAGTATTTTCGAGTTCAGGAAACAATTGTGTATGTCCGAAACAAAAATCACAAAGAGCAATGGTCCTAGTAGCGATCCTTGAGGTACACCAGAAGGTATTTTTGACCATGCAGATACATAGCCCTGAAGCACAACTGCTTGACTCCTATTGTCTATGTAGGAAGACATCCACCTCAGCAAGTCTCCATGGATACCTGCTCTGCATAGCTTCAATAAGAGCATATTATGGTCGATCCGATCAAAGCATTTACTGTAGTCTGTATATATTATGTCTACCTGAGAACCGCTCTCCATCCCATGCGTTATGGTATCAGTTGCTAAAAGAAGATTAGAGACAGTGGAACGCTTTTTGAGAAAGCCATGTTGGTTCACATCAAAAGTTAACTTAAGAGCATCATATACTTGATCATAGACTATTCTCTCAAACACTTTTGCAAAAAGACACAGTTTCGAAATAGGCCTATAGTTTTCAATATCCGAGCGTTCTCCTTTTTTATGAATGGGGGTAACAAATGCAGCTTTCCATAGATTAGGAACACATCCACTAGATATGGATTGCGAGAATAATAGGAAGAGAGGATGTACAAGAGCATTGGCCAGCTTTACAATGAATAGGGGGGGGATTAAGTCCGGTCCGCCCGCTTTCGATAAGTCCAGACTAATAAGCTCTTTTAACACAACATTATGGTGAATGACAACATAGTGATGAAACCTGCACATCACAAGGTGTGTGAACTCTATAACAGTGATAGGCTCTCCTTGTCCCGTTGGATTAAATATGCTTGTTGGATTTGCTCAGCAAGTATCTCTGGCTACCCTGTCTGTTGTTTATATAAACAATTGTTATATTGTTATGTACAAAAATACATATCACACCTGTCTCTTAGAGGGATACTTAAGTCCTATGGTACC
Organism: Conopomorpha cramerella; assembly: GCA_012932125.1. NCBI lineage: Eukaryota > Metazoa > Arthropoda > Insecta > Lepidoptera > Gracillariidae > Conopomorpha > Conopomorpha cramerella. The sequence continues at coordinate 45,940 of SJJU01000019.1, forward strand.
CCAGTGGTACAAAGGGACTTACAAGATAGCACCACACCGTCCTGGTTTGCAACTGCTCTGGCATCGGTCCAGCTTAGCCCTCAATTCCCCTCTTCGGATCGTGTGATCAATCCAGCGCCATTTGCGTTGTGCAATCTCCTCCCTAATAGGGATTTGACCGCACTGTGCCCATAGGTCCTCGTCCCGTATCGTGTTCGACCAGAATACGAGGAGGATCGACCTCAGGGATTTATTCACAAACACTTGTAATTAGTTCTTCTATACTTCTAATTGGTGGAATTGAAGAGGGAAATCTTGATGCGCCGCTTGAGAACTTTGGACTCCCACACCGGTCTCAACTGAGCAAAGCTGCCTTCGCTCTGTTTATTCTGGCTGCTATGTCTTCGTCTGTCCCCCCATGGCTATGGTTATAGTGCTTCCAAGGTAAATAAACTGAGGAACCATCAGCAAGCTGTAACCCTGGAGCACGATGGGGTCGGTGTTTGTGGATTTCACCCTCATATCGACGGTTTTGCGCCTATTGATTCGCAGACTCATTTTTTCTGAAGCCACGCGAAGGTCTTCTAGCTACTCTTCCGACTGAGCTAAAGTAGGCGAAATCAAGTCGATGTCGTGGGCATAGTCCAGGTTTTACAGTATACCTAAGCTGAGCTGAAGCAGCGCTGATTTTGATGGGTGCTCCCAGCTCCTTTTCGTGCACCACTCTGCTAGTACTGCCTTCGTACAGGGAGCTGATTATGTCGATAATCTTCGCTGGGATTCCTTTGCGGTTTAGACTAGACCATAGTACGATCCAGTTCACAGTGTCGAAGGCTTTCTCAAAATCAACGAACACGAGGTACAGTTCGGATTGCCATTCGACACTTTGTTCTATGAGGATGCGCAACGTATTGGTGTGGTCAGCACAAGACACAATAACTGAGTTGTCTGAAGGAAAATTTAAGTCAATTGTAAAGAAACAGTTAATTAGTAAGGCATACTACAGGGTTGATTACCTACATGATGATAATGCATGGACAAACATGTCAGCTCGTATTGATGTAAAACATAAACATTAAGACATCTAAGGCTAAACATTCCACATCACTAATGTTGGTAATGAGCTGGGTTTAGTTACATAACCCACAGGGGAACTCTTTTGTTTTATTTAATGTTAATATCATTTAGTGCCCTTGAGCTGTTCACCAGTCAGGCATGCATCCGGCCATCAAGCATTTGTTAAATTAGTATTAAGTCATATTTATGTTAAGTATACTTAGCAGTAAGCCTTGGCGATTTGAAAAGATGCCAGTTTCTTCCCGGTTCTTCTGGCCAGTAAAAGAAATTAATTCGAACCGGGGACGATTACTTTTGTTTTAAATTCATAAATGACGTTCATCAAGATTTGTGTTATTCTACTGTATATCTGTATGTTATAACACTTATAACGATGAATAAAGAAATTTTGAATTTGAATTTGACAAGAGTGCCCAGGACGGAATCCAGCTTGCTCGTCACGAAGTGTGTCCGTTACTTTTTCATTTATGCGGTTGAGCGGTATCTTCGCTAGTACCTTTGCGGCAGCAGGTAACAAGGTAATGCCGCGCCAGTTGTTGCATACGGATAGATCCCCCTTCTTTGGAACTTTTGCATTCAGCGGGTACAAGTCCAGTTTCCCAAATCCGAGATAAAAGGGGGTAGAGTAACGACGCAGAGGTTGGGGCGTCCGGTTTCAACATGCCCACTTGAATATTGTCAACCCCAGGTGCTTTTCCTGCCTTCAACTGCTTCAGCACGTTGACAATTTCGTTGAAGGTCGGTGGGGTGGTGGGAATATCCAGCATGTTCATGTTACCGTCATTGTGCATATTGGTGCCAGCATCATCTTGAAGTCTGACCAGAAGAGAGGAAAAGTGCTCTGTCCATCTTGTCAGTTGTTCTCTGGAGGTGCACAGGAGTCTGCCATTGCCGTCTTTGAGCGGCTTTCTTGTCACATTCCTGCCCCGGCCGCTGAGACGCCCAGCGATTCTGTACAGCTCAAGAGTGTCACGGCGATTTGCAGCGGTGTTCGCACGGTCTTAAGAGGATAGACAGATATTGTGGTTGTGGTCCTGACATACCCCTTTTGCTTCATCTACATTCATAGATATTTTCATACATGATCTCTACTTTCTAGTACTAGTAACTATAAGATCACAAATGAATATGACAATAATAGTTAATATCAATATTTTCTATTAGACAAGTTATTTCTGTTTCAGATGATTTTGCCATACCGTGGTGAATTTTACGATGTGCAAAGATTGAAAGTTTGTGGGGATCTTGGACAAGTATTGTTCACTCCATTCGACCTCCGTGATGAAGCATCTATTGCCAAGGCAGTAGCCCATTCAAATGTTGTTATTAACTTGGTGGGTCGCGACTATGAGACCAAAAATTTTAAGTACAAAGATGTCAATGTTGATGGCCCCAGGAGGATTGCCAGGTAAGAATATCCTGTTTAATATACTTGATATGCCCAGCAATATTACTGGACAATCAATTTCCCATAGGAATTTCAACATAATAATATATCCTGGGGGTATTGAAGGTCTGGACATCATGTGGCTGATGATTTACACATGTGTGAACTCCATGAAATTCTTTTATGTGCAGATAATACCTAAATCTATATGCACCAAATTATTAATTGTTTGTTGATAACTGTTGTTTATGAACCATTTTTTTGTTGGAAAGAAGATATTTCAAAGGTGGGCCCATGATAAGGAAGTCAGGGTTTGATGATTGCCAACCAGATAAATCAAGGAGAACTTTAAAATACCGTAGGGGCTAGGACTAGCTGAAGTTGGTTCTTTATTTCTTTAACATTTTATTTTCACGCCATCTTCCGCCAGGGCATCACCAATCTGGTCCATGTATGTCCTTCTCGGGCGACCTCTACTCATCCGGCCCATTACATCATCCATATAAATCTCTTTTGTTAATCTGACTTTCATCCATTCTCTCCATATGCCCAAATATGTGTGTATGTAATATATACATTCATGTATGTATGTATATAGTACCTACATATATATGACCTACAAAATTTTAACTAATTTCAGGATCTGCCGTGAAATGGGTGTGGATAGATTCATTCACCTGTCATACCTGAACGCTAGTGAGAAGCCCCAGCCACTAGTGATGAAGAAGCCATCCCAGTACAAGATAAGCAAGTACTATGGTGAGATGGCTGTGCGGGAAGAATTCCCCACTGCTACCATCATCCGGGCATCGGATATTTATGGTTCTGAAGATAGATTCTTGAGGTGTGTAAATTATTTTTCTTCTTCTGTGTACTGTTTATCCTGGTTACACAACTCGATTGATTGGTAGAACACAGGGTTCACATTTTGCTAATTCCATGGTTACCGCAATGCTATTTCAAAATTTCAAGTAAGTGTATTACACTCCAATATTAAGTAGTAGTACGTATAAACCTGTGTTAGAGGAGGCTGGTTCTTCCTGTGTACATTTATAATACGCTTGATAAACAGACTATGTAACACTATAACCACAAAATAATATGTGATAAACCAGCAAGCTCAAGCTCCCCATTGTTATTTTACTCTATATTTCAACACAGTTCTATGTGTCGCGGTCACAAGCAAACTGGAATACGGCGGCTGCGACGTTCACTGATTTGAACTGAATCCCCAACTACCTTCAAAGAGTTACAATTCTGTCTTAAGATAATCTGTCTGTCTGTGACACTATAACCCTTGTTGCACTGTAAGAAGTATGTGTTCTTTTGTTCCAGATCTCTGATTACGCCAATGAGGCGTCTATACTACCTGATGCCGATGTACAAGAAGGGCGAGGAGACGATCAAGGCGCCGGTGTACGTCTCCGATGTGGCGCAGGGCATCGTCAACGCGATACGGGACAACGACACCAAGTGTCAGATATACCAGGCCATAGGGTATGGATGTGGCACTTATATGTCAAGGCGGGAGCTTGATTTTAATCCTCTTCCCCACTTGTCAAGGCGCGAATAATAATAACGTCACTATATTTCAATGTCCTGCAATGTTTTTTTTTATCACTATGAACAAGCTTTTGTCCACCATCCTGTCTGATGTTAAGCAGCGATGTGGTCTACGATGGAGCACACTTGTTCATTAGGTTCCTATTCACCCGCGACTTAAAAGACCTTCAGACTGTACTGCGCAGGAAACACAGACTCCGGCAAGTCGTTCCATATCCTGGCGGTTCGCACTATGAAAGTGGACGCAAACAGTTTAGTTCCCGTAAATAGCAAATCCACCTGGTATGGATGACGATTTTTATGATTTTTCTATGATAACACACACACACACACATATTACGTGACAGTTCCTGGATAGGATTGATACGTCTAATCCGTCCGAGCTTTGGTCCTAGACTGTCCCTGCTGGCACGGTGTAACGTAGTGCATACCCAGACTCCGTCAAAGCCCCACCACGTTCGATGGTGTGCTTGTTACGTCCCCAACAGATGGCGCTAATGAGTTGACATTGTAGTGGCGCTGTAATGTACTAGCGCCTTCTCGTCACGCCCTGATATATTATATATTCTAACGAAAAATAATAAACTGTACATCAAAATTACAAACTTGCACACCTATAAAAAGCCAAAGTTATCATCAGAATGGCAATTAGAAGACCAAATCAGTAATTTTATCGCTAAGTCAGTATTTTAGTTAGGTTAGGTTAGACTTTTTTGATGCAGCCTATTGTGTTTTTCGACCAACATTTTCGTGCTAGTCAAACGGATATAATATTATAATCTTTAAATTTTAAGTACAAATGGGTTTTAATTTTAAGAGCCCTCGTTTCTTTTAATTATGACAGATGGCGCTGGCTGTACTAGGTGGGATAACACCCACATAAAACGTTAACAAGATCAATTATTTTATTGCAGACCCAAGCGCTACCGCATGAGCGACTTAGTAGACTGGTTCTACGCGCTGATGCGTAAGGACGAGAAATGGACCGGATACAAGAGGATCGACAGCAAATACGACCTGGTTACGCCAATCAAAGTGGCAGTCAACAACATTATTTCACCCGCCTACCCGATAGGCAACCTGCACTGGGAGAATTTAGAATTGGTTTGTAAATTTAATGTACCTAATTGTTAACTTTTTCCGGAAGAATTGTAATATTACCTGTATTTGTAATATTACAGGTCACCATACGTCATAAAAGGTGACCTTGTTTGGGATACGAATAATATATTAGACTAGTTGTCTCGGCAAACATTTGTTTTGTCATAGGACGTATCATTTGTACCCAGTGTATTAGAAGAAACATTTTAAACCTTCCCTGGACTTCCACGTGTAATTCAAGATCAAAATCAACCAAATTGGTCCAGTCGTTCTCGAGTTTTAGCGAGGCTAACGAACAACAATAAATTTTTATATATCACTAGTTGTCCCGGCAAACATTTTTTTTGCCATAGTCGCTTGTGTACCCCATGTAAAGAAAGAAATAC